>JBBPBX010048159.1:6523-18683 GCA_038048925.1 Garcialebias charrua | reverse complement strand
AGCTGCTGCCGCCGTCTTCTTCAATAGCAGATAACATAAGAATCCGCCGATGCCAAAAAGCAGAAACCTTGCTATCACGAATCCAATTATATAAACATCTTTGGCGTCCTCCTGAGACAAAACAGAAAGACACGTCACGTATCCTGCAGCGTGAGTGTCAGCGGGGCACGAGGGCTCTCCAGGACCCTGCTGCTTTTGATGAAAATATTGTATCGATTGCGTTGAAAGTCCAGCTGACCAGATCCATGACAGTAGTTTTAGTTTCAGAAAATGTGTAAAATAGGAGCTCCGATACACAGACGGAGAGCAAAAAAAAAAAAAGCAGGAGGAGAACAGGAGAGGAGGAAAAAGTGTTTGCCTTGCTCGAGAGCGAGTTAGGAACAACAACAAAAATAATGTTTTAAACTTCCGGCAGCACAGTAAGAACAAGGTTACTCACTGAGTCAGCAGCTGAAAATAAACATTTATATATAAGGTGTAGTTTTTATATATACGTGTATTTGTTTACCCGGAGTGGGCGGGACTTAAAACTTTTGGGTTCATGTCAGAGCCAGATTTAAAACAAATGCACAGAACTACAAATTTAAACATTTTGTCGGTAACTTTTCAGGGTAACGTGCAGTTCGAGAGCGACGGGGAGAGCGTTCGGATCCTGGGGCTCGACGCCGTGAGCCACATCTCAGAGCTGACCGCCACGGACCCGGACAGCATCGCCAAGAGCCTGCTGTACCGTACGGTGGCCACGGGCGGCGGAGAGGTCATCGAAAAGGGTCACACGGAGGAGGACGCCTGCTTCGGACGGGACGCCTTTGCTAAGGTGCTGTTAGCCGAAGAACGTTAGCCTTTGCTAAGGTTCAACTTTTATTTAGTCAGGTAAATCTTTTGAACCTCATGGGCTCATTTACGAAAGCGACCTGCTAAAACTAAAGAACAATGAACAGCAGTGGTAGAATTTCCTTAAACAATAAACAAAAACAAACAATAAACAATAGAAAACAAAAGAGAGAAAAAAACAAA
Organism: Garcialebias charrua; assembly: GCA_038048925.1. NCBI lineage: Eukaryota > Metazoa > Chordata > Actinopteri > Cyprinodontiformes > Rivulidae > Garcialebias > Garcialebias charrua. The sequence goes on along the minus strand of JBBPBX010048159.1, from coordinate 17,666 downwards.
AGTTTTTTTTTTTTTAACAAAGTATCAAAAAACTAGCAAAACATTATAAGGTAGACGTATAAAATCAAAGACAGGAACAAATCTGCATTGGTTTTTGCCAGGATTCCAACAGATTCTGAAAACCATTTAGAGAAGTCAAGGTCGAGAGCTTCAGATCTTTTTGTAAGATATTCCATGAAGCAGGAGCAGAGTAGGAGAAGGCCCTTTTTCCAAGTTCAGTCCTCACTGACGGAACACTGCAGGTAATCATGTCCTGAGAGCGCACGCTGTAGCTGCACTCACGCAAAGACATGTAGGAGGAGATGTATGAGGGCAGCAGACCAAGAAGTGATTTAAAGATGAAAATGTACCAGTGGAAGAGTCGTGTGAGGTTAATGATGTCCAGTTAACCAGTGAATACAGGGTGCAGTGGTGGGTACGATAATCACAGCCAGTTATGAATCTTAGTGCACCATGATAGACAACATCCAACATCCGCAGGGTGCTTGTAGGAGCATTCATGTAGAGAATGTCACCGTAATCAATGGAGGGAAGGAAAGTCACAGACACAAGGCGTTTCCTAACTAAGGTGCTGTTAGCCGAAGAACGTTAGCCTTTGCTAAGGTGCTGTTAGCCGAAGAACGTTAGCCTTTGCTAAGGTGTTGTTAGCCGAAGATCGTGAGGTTATTCAGCCGGTCGGCTGTGTCTCCTGAGAGTCAGGAAGTAGTTTCTGAAGGTAAAACCAATGCTGACTCAGCATTCACCGTTTAGCTGTTTGACTGTTTTAGCTGTTCATAAATCCAAACCTTCAGCTCATTCAGGAGATGTCTGCTGAGACTTTTAGTTTTTGTAAATTTTTAAACTTAAAAATATGTTTGCAAACATTTTTTCTAGAAACACGTCAAGACCTCTTTCATAAACCATTTAGCTTTGTAGTTTTTTAGCTTCTAGCTAGCTTTTTGCCACCTTTAGCTAGGCTTTTGCTACTTTACTTTTCTAGTCTTTTGCTACTTTTAGGATTTGACTTTTTAGCTGATTTTTTGTTTTTTAGCTAGTATTTTGCTACTTTTACTTAGCATTTTGGTATTTTTTAGCTTTCAGTTAGCTTTTGATACCTTAATGTCTTTAAATAACCATTAGCATAATTTAGCTATTCTTCCAACACTTTATTTATAAGATTTTCAAGTACATTTATATATAAAAAAAAAATAAAAATAAAAAGACAAAACAAAAACAATAACAACAAAAAAGGGGACAAAAGACAAGCAACTAATATATAAAGTAAATATAACCAATAGATACATAAATAAATGAAATGATTGGGCAAGATTCACAATTACAGTATATTACTCAACTGTCCATTTTATCAAGAAGACACTGAAGTAATGTGGTTGAATAAAAGGAGCATTATTGGTCTTTTATATATTCCAACACTGGATTCCATATTCTTGAAAACTTAAGAATGTTACCAGAAAGTTCATATCTCAGTCTTTCCACATGCAGAATACTTATGAGTTCATTCAGCCAGGTCTCAAATTTAGGGGCTAAATCAGACTTCCACAGTTTCAGAATACACCTTTTCGCAATCATCGTACAAAAAGTTAGAGCAATACGCATGTTACAATCTAGGTTTTTCAAGGTGTTGGAGTACCCCAGCAGAGCAGTTTCAGGATCAGGTGTGACAGTGATGTTAAAGACAGATGAAAACCATTGAAAGATAAGAGACCAAAAATTATGTAAATTTGGACAAAACCACCAAAGATGGGCTAGAGTACCTTCTGCTGCTTGACATCTGTTACAAAGTGAAGAAAGGTTAGGAAAAAATTATTTAATTTTGTTTTAGAATAATGTAATCTATGAACTACCTTAAACTGAATCAGTTGAAGCCTGGCATTAATTGAACAAGACTTGATGTTCTTTAATATTTCATCCCATGTTTCATCCTCGATCTCAATAGCAAGCTCACCTTCCCAGGCTTTTTTAATTTTACTCGTGGAAGAATCCAAAGTGCCTGAGAAAAAGCGAACCAACTCAGAGATCAAATGTTTTGCTTCAGGAGGGCCTAGGAGAGATTTTAACAATACATTTTTCTCAGATGGTAATTTATATGACTTTGTAACTTGTTGGATATAATGTCTCAGTTGTAAATACCTAAAAAATTGAGATTTTGCAATAGAAAATTTGGATTGCAATTGTTCAAAGGAGCCTAAATGTCCATCAACATAAAGATCCTCTAAACAGACAATACCCATACAACTCCACTCTCTAAAGGCAGTATCTGTAAGAGATGGCAAAAAGTCATGATTCTGCCAAACTGGAGCATAAATTGTAATGTGCGGGAGTGCACAATGTTTTCTAATTTGATTCCAGATCTTCTGGGTGTTTAACAAAGTAAAATGATCCTTCCTAAAGACCGCAGAAGGCCTTGGGGATGAAAAGAGGATTGCCAAACTGGAGCATAAATTGTAATGTGCGGGAGTGCACAATGTTTTCTAATTTGATTCCAGATCTTCTGGGTGTTTAACAAAGTAAAATGATCCTTCCTAAAGACCGCAGAAGGCCTTGGGGATGAAAAGAGGATTGCAGGAAGAGAAGTCTTGTGGGTTAGGCTTTTTTCAATGGTTAGCCAAGGAGGTGAGGTAAACCTCTCCCCCTTCTCAAAGCCATATTGCCAGTACACCATAACTCTGACATTGGCGGCCCAATAATAGTGCAAAAAACAAGGCAAACCCAAACCCCCACAGTCTCTAGATTTTTGGAGATGACTTTTAGCGATCCTGTGTGTTTTGTACCCCCAGACAAATGGTATGATAATAGAATCTAAAAGTTTAAAAAAAGACTTGGGTAAGAAGAGAGGAATGTTCTGGAATAAATACAAAAATTGCGGCAGTGAGACCATCTTGATAGCATTTACACGTCCAATCAAGGATAAAGGTAGAGTTCTCCATTTTTCTATATTCTCCTTGAGTTTGGTCAACTTCTCTGTAAAATTTAGTTTGAAAAGGTCATTTTTTTTTTTTTTTATTTTGATACCCAAATATTTCACATATTCAGAATTTAATTTAAAAGGCGTAACTGTCAGAAATAATGGATCCAATTTAAGGTTGCACGATTAATTGCATTTGCGATTATCTCGCGATATGTTAAAACGCGATTCACTAATCGCACGGGCTGCGATTTGACTGGTCGCGCTTCTCTGCATCACACCGGTCTGGCCGCGCGCAGCTCTGAGCGAAGCAAAACAGAGAGAGAGCAGGGAGGAGCAGACTGTGCGCTACAACACAGTTGCTTTAGGCTCGACAGAAGTCATAAAAGTTATAAATTCAGGTAAGTTAGTTCATTTAAACGTGTATCTGAGAGCGCGAGCTGGTCACGTGACTTGATAGTGAGCCAGTTTGGCCGCGCGCAGCTCTGAGGAGCAAAACAGAGCAGGAGGGATGGAGGAGACCGTGCGCTCCAATACTCTTGCTTCAGGCTCGACAGAAGTCATAAAAGTTATAAATTCAGGTAAGTTAGCTCATATAAAACGTGTATCTGAGAGCGCGAGCTGGTCACGTGACTTGATAGTGAGGTTTGGCCACGCGTAGCTCTGAGGAGCAAAACAGCAGGAGGGATGGAGGAGACCGTGCGCTCCAATACTCTTGCTTCAGTTGTGTCGTTAGTGATATGAATTAATACAGAACCAGTAAAAATAATCGCATTTTAAATCGCAATCGCAATTTATAGAAAAAATATCGCAATTAGATTATTTTCCAAAATCGTTCAGCCCTAATTCCAATTCATTAGCTATTGATATAAGCTCACTTTTCTGCCAGTTAATTGTATAACCAGATACCTTCCCAAATGAATTAACAAGCTGCAGTAAATGTGGAATTGACTGTTCAGGGTCAGATATAAAAAGGGCCACATCATCCGCATATAAAGAGATTTTATGATCAATTCCACCTAATGTTATAGGTTTAATAAGGACATGGTTCCTTATACTAATTGCCAAAGGTTCGATAGATAAAGCAAAAAGGAGCGGCGAGAGGGGGCACCCCTGCCGCGTACCTCTTTTCAAAGGGAAGGAGGGGGACCTATCTAAGTTAGTAAGTACTGAAGCTGTAGGCCGAGAGTACAGTATACGCACCCAAGAGATAAAAGATGAACCCAGACCAAATCTCTCCAGAACCTTCAAAAGATACGGCCATTCAACTTGGTCAAAAGCCTTCTCTGCATCTAGACACAGGATGGCTTGCTTAGAGGATTTATCAAAAGAATGATACATAATGTCCACCACACGTCTAACATTAAAGAAAGAGTATCGATTTGGGATAAAACCAGTCTGATCAGTATGAATAATGGTTTCTATACATTTAATTAACCTATTTGCAAGTATTTTAGTGAGTATCTTAAAATCTAGATTAAGCATAGAAATTGGACGATATGATGAAGGCTCTGTTTCATCCCTATCCGGCTTCAACAGTAATGAGATATTGGCGTCATATAGGGTTGGAGGGAGACCTTCCGATTTTATTGAGTGTAAAAACATTCTATGTAGAATTGGAACGATTTGATTAGCAAAGTTCTTGTAAAATTCAATGCCAATTCCATCTGGTCCAGGACTTTTCCCACTTTGCATCGATCTGATTGCATTAAATATTTCTGCTGTTGATATTTCTGCGTTAAGGGCTTCACGAGAGGCTTCATCCAGCTTCGGTATGTTTACATTTTTTAACCAGTTGTCCACATCACCTGTGGACATAGATCTGTAAAGCTCCTCGTAATATTCTTTAAATCGAACATTTATCAGCTTTGGGTCAGTTAGGAGTACTCCTGAGTGAGATTTTATTTTATGAATAGCTCTACTGGCCTGTTGCCCCCTAAGCTGCCGAGCTAGAAGTGTATGGGGTTTGTCCCCAAGTTCAAAATACTGCCTCCTGAGTCGTAAGATCTGGTCACAAACCTGGCGTGATAAAATTTTATTATATTCATATTTAAGGTTGAGAATATTTTGTAGTGTTTGAGAGTTACCTGTGCTTCTATACAATGATTCTAGTTGTGAGATCTCAAAATCAATTTCTTCTAAACGAGTTTTGCTTGATTTTTTCAAAGCCGCCTCATATGCAATAATATGGCCTCTCATAATTTAGCCTTTAATACTTTTAGCTTTTAACTAACCTTTTGCTACTTTTTATTAGTTTTAGCTTCAAGCTATCCCTTATTAGCTGAAGTTTGGTTACTTTAATTTTAACCTAACCTTTTGTTTATTGTTTATTCATTTATTCATCATTATTATCGCTGTTTATTCCCACTATATTAGGCTTAGTGTATTACTAGTTGATGTTTTTCTTAGTTAGTTCTAGATGTTATTACTGTTTTTCTCTTGCATTTGTTGTTGGATGTAACTGGGACCCTGTGTACATAATCTCGTTTTCATCACATGTACCACATGCGGTGCAAATGACAATAAAGACTCTCTCTCTCTCTCTCTCTCTCTCTCTCTCTCTCTCGTTTGATTGTTATTTATATGTTTAAGCTATTGTGTTGCTTTTTTTTAGCTGTAACTTGCATTTTATTACCGTACTTTTAGCTTTTAGCTACTGTATCTCTACCATTTGTAGCATTTTGTTACATTCAGCTTTTACCTTGTGATTTGCTACTTTTAGCTATTGTTTTGCTACCTTTAAGTTTGAGCTAGCCTTCTTTTTTAGCTTTATTGCTGTTTTAGCTTCTTCAGTGAAGTTCAGCTGTCCTTCAGCTAAGTCTGCATTTTAGCAGAAAATGTCTTTTTAAAGTTTTTGTCTGGTTTGTGTCTCATTCTGCCTGTCCCTCCATCCTTCCCTCTGTCCATCCCTCTGTCCTTCATTCCTCTGTTCATCCCTCTATAAATCCCTCTGTCCTTCCTTTCTGTCTTCCTCTCTGTCCATCCCTCTGTCCCTCTATCTTCCTCTCTGTCCATTCCTTTATCTTCCTCTCTGTCCATCCCTCTGTCCCTCTATCTTCCTCTCTGTCCGTCCCACTGTCTTCCTCTGTCCGTCCCACTGTCTTCCTCTCTGTCCATCCCTCCGTACCTCTATCTTCCTCTCTGTCCGTCCCTCCGTCTTCCTCTCTGTCCGTCCCTCCGTCTTCCTCTCTGTCCGTCCCTCCGTCTTCCTCTCTGTCCGTCCCTCTGTCTTCCTCTCTGTCCGTCCCTCCATCCCTCTATCTTCTTCTCTGTCTGTCCCTCTGTCTTCCTCTCTGTCCATCCCTCTGTCTTCCTCTCTGTCCGTCCCTCTGTCTTCCTCTTTGTCCATCCCTCTGTCCCTCTATCTTTCTCTCTGTCCATCCCTCGGTCTTCCTCTCTGTCCGTCCCTCTGTCTTCCTCTCTGTCCGTCCCTCTGTCTTCCTCTCTGTCCGTCCCTCCGTCCCTCTATCTTCCTCTCTGTCCATCCCTCTGTCCCTCTGTCTTCATCTCTGTCCATCCCTCTGTCCCTCTGTCTTCCTCTCTGTACGTCCCTCTGTCCCTCTATCTTCCGCTCTGTCCGTCCCTCTATCTTCCTCTCTGTCCATCCCTCTGTCCCTCTGTCTTCCTCTCTGTACGTCTCTGTCCGTCCCTCCGTCCATATGTCTTCCTCTCTGTCCATCCCTCTGTCCCTCTGTCTTCCTCTCTGTACGTCCCTCCATCCCTCTATCTTCCTCTCTGTCCGTCCCTCCATCTTCCTCTCTGTCCGTCCCTCCGTCTTTCTCTCTGTCCGTCCCTCCGTCTTTCTCTCTGTCCGTCCCTCCGTCTTTCTCTCTGTCCGTCCCTCCGTCTTCCTCTCTGTCCGTCCCTCCGTCTTTCTCTCTGTCCNATGTCTTCCTCTCTGTCCATCCCTCTGTCTTCCTCTCTGTACGTCCCTCCGTCCCTCTATCTTCCTCTCTGTCCATCCCTCCGTCTTCCTCTCTGTCCGTCCCTCTGTCTTTCTTTCTGTCCGTCCCTCTGTCTTCCTCTCTGTCCATCCCTCCGTCTCTCTGTCTTCCTCTGTCCGTCCCTCTGTTTTCCTCTGTCTTCCTCTGTCCGCCCCTCTGTCTTCCTCTGTCCGCCCCTCTGTCTTCCTCTGTCCAGGCTCTCTATGAGAGACTCTTCGGTTGGATCGTGAGCCGCATCAACGGCATCATCGAGGTGAAAAACTACAACCCAGTGCTTCATGGGAAAAACACGGTCATCGGTGTGTTGGACATCTACGGCTTTGAGATCTTCGACAACAACAGGTTGGCTTCTTGTTTCAGCGTGTCTCGTATCTTCTCATCACCTTTGTGAGGTTTCATCAACTGTGTTGCTCAACTGTGTTGCTCAACTGTGTTGCTTGTGTGGCAGTTTTGAGCAGTTCTGCATCAACTACTGCAACGAGAAGCTGCAGCAGCTCTTCATCGAGCTGATCCTCCAGCAGGAGCAGGACGAGTACCAGAGAGAAGGCGTCACCTGGCAACATGTGAGGACACTCACCTGGACGGACCGGAACACACAGCGGTGACACGTCAACGTGTCTGCAGGACGGACACCGGAGGCTCGAGAAACCTGCAGCTCGGTGTTTTAGGAGCTTTGGCTCATCAGTTTAGTTTTTTAAATGAAATAATCCCTGGATTAACAAATTGTTCTGGTGGTACGATAAATTTTCTGTGAAGTTTAAAGATTAATCTAATGTACTGACAAAAGTAGCAAAAGAACATGCTACAAAACAAAACTATCAGGCTGTCTAAAACCTACAGAATAGTTGCTAAAAGTAGCTAAAGACAAGCTAAAAGCTAAAAATTCAGAATGGGAGCTAAAAGTTGAAATACACTTGCTAAAAGCTTAAAGTGCAAAATAGTAGCTTAAATGCTAAAAGCTAAAAATGCACAATGGTAGCTAAAAGTAGAAATTAAAAATAAATTTAAAAATTAGGTTAAATAGTTTGAGCATTCAAATCATGTGTTGTGGATTACTCTCGGCTACTACCACACCTAACTTTAGCTCATTATCTGTGAAAATGACTGAACTTTATTCATGTTTGTGTTTTCTAATGTTGGTTGGTTGGGGCGGCCATCTTGAATCAGGTTTACTCCAAAGTAAACGAGTTGTAGACGAACATCCGGTGAATATTTCCTGTAAATGTTAGAATTTGAGATATTTTGTTAACAGACCATCAACAAAACATTATCGTCCTCTGCCTTTCAGCCGTGAGTGATAACAAATATTTTATTTTAAATGTAGAAGTTGTGTCTTGGTGGATCAGAGGAGCTGGTTTATAAATAAAAACACAACTTTGGCTCTTTAGACACGTTTTGTGATCACACAACCATAAAACTTTTAACTCTATGTTGTTAACGTGTAAACACAGCTGCTAACATGCTAACACACGTTCTGTTCACGCACAGATCGATTACTTCAACAACCAGATCATCGTGGACCTTGTGGAGCAGCAGCACAAAGGCATCATCTCCATCCTGGACGAGGCCTGCCTCACCGTGGGTAAAGTCACCGACACGGTGTGTCTGGACAGCATGGACACCAAGCTGCAAGGACATCCTCACTACACCTCCCGCAAGGTGACCTCCTCACTACACCTCCCGCAAGGTGACCTCCTCACTACACCTCCCGCAAGGTGACCTCCTCTTACAGCTCCTCTCAGCCTCCTCCTGCAGCTCCGCTCTGCCTCCTGCAGCGTTCAGCTTCACAAACGACTCCTTCAGAGTCAGGTCTTAAGATTTATTAATCTATATTGTGTCTGAACTCCAAAACCTGGACTTCATTTAAAGGAGAAATGAAAAGTGTTTTTAAGCTAATAGTAGTCTAATGAAAAGCATAAAATAAGCTTGTTGAGAAAATTTCACAAGTCAAAAATGTCATCCTAACTCAAATTTAGACTTTGCAAAGTGAAAAAATTCTCATCTGGTGTTTTTGACCCCCCTCCCTCTGCTTGCTCTCCGTCCCCTGAATATGACATAGGCAGTGCAATGGTCGTCCCTCATACAGTAATATTAGTGTGTGTATCTAGTATTTTTTCAACTTTCATCATTTTGTAAACCGCCCCCTAGCTTATAGACTGTAGTTATGTTATCATTCACAAGAGTTTGTATATATTTTTTGTTTATGTAGTGTTTTGTAGTTCTGTTTGTGTTAATAAAAAAAAAAATCTAGTAGTGGACAAAAAGGTTTCAGTGTGTAGCAATTAGGGATGCAGCAAAAAAAATCTATTTTTTAAAGAATCAAGATTCTTAGTCCTGGCGATTCAGAATCGATTCTAAAAGCCCCAAAATAGATTTTAAAACTTTTTTAAAATTTTATATTGTATTTTTACCGCTCCTGTGCATTCGGCCGCTGTAGAATTTTGGCCGTGTAGGGCCACCGTAGTTAGTTAGCCAGGCAGCTCCCAATGGAGCCTGCTAGCAAGGAGGGAGACCCTGCATGTTTCAACTTGCTCCTTCATCTTTAAAAATCATTTTAGATCCTACTATGTTCTGTGGAATACAGAGCTTAACAAGACATTGGTAACTGTTTCAGGACATTTTCAACACCCCCACTTCCATGTTAGCATACGGCGCTAGCATGCTAACGTTAGCATACGGCGCTAGCATGCTAACGTTAGCATGCGAAGGCTATTCGTATTTCCAGGATAGAAATGCCCATTAATGCACTAAATCACCAAACTGTTTTTGACAAACTTAAGTGATATCCTTCAGATTCAAAAAAGTCTTCTGCTTCCATTTTAAATGACAGACAAGAGGACAGTAATGATGGGTTTATAGCTTCAGTGTTATTGTAAGATAGCAAAGGAGGTCTTAATTGTGTCATAAAAGTGCGTCCAGAAAATTACTACAGAAATCACTGCACTTCGGCATGTAGCAGGAAAAATGTAAAAAAACTATTTCTTTAAGCTACTGACTTGAAAAAAGCATACTAAGTATGTTTATGTGTGTTGTTTACTATATGAAATTCTTGTTATATCGATTTTTTCAGATTTGATTACATTTCTCCTTTAAAATATTTTATTTGTCCACACAAACATAAAGTTTTAAGGTTTTGCCAGCAGAGGGCAGCAGAGCGCTCCTCCTGTATATTTAGATTTTTATAAGCGGAACCTTTTTTAAACCTCCCAGTTTTAAACCTGTACAAACAGGAAGTGTTTATTTAATTATTTATCTGTAAACTAAGATTTATTTTTTATTTTCTGACTCTGTCTCCATCTGTTTTCCAGCGCAACCCTTCGGACAAAACCATGGAGTTCCAGAAACACTTCCGCATCCGTCACTACGCTGGAGACGTCACGTGAGTCACTCTCATTTTTAAAATGACGGCTCTCGTGCCGGGGTCATCGTGGGTCGGGGTCATCGTGGGTTGGGGTCATCGTGGGTCGGGGTCATCGTGGGCCGGGGTCATCGTGGGTCGGGGTCATCGTGCCGGGGTCATCGTGCCGGGTCATCGTGCCGGGGTCATCGTGCCGGGGTCATCGTGCCGGGGTCATCNGGGTCATCGTGTCGGGGTCATCGTGTCGGGGTCATCGTGTCGGGGTCATCGTGTCTGGGTCATCGTGTCGGGGTCATCGTGTCGGGGTCATCGTGTCTGGGGTCATCGTGTCGGGGTCATCGTGTCGGGGTCATCGTGCTCGGGGTCAGCAGCCTAAGCCTCATGAGCTGACTGAAAGAGTTTGGTCCCTGACGTCAGCGTCACGGAGGCAGAGACAAATTTACTGACGAGAAGATGAAGGAAACTCACATTTTAACAGCGATCTGTGCTGCTTTTAGACGACAGAGCTAACAGTTCAGGGTTGGCTGCTGCCATGAGGGGCGGTGATTACCTGCAGCAACCGTTTGTGTGTCTGTTAGCAAAATATCTCGTGAACCAGCGTATAGATTTCAGTGAAACTTACAGGAAGTAGTGGATGTACATCCACAACCTTTGTAGAACAATTCACAGCTTATCGTCGTTGACAAAACCATAACTCTGTCAGTTTTACACAAATTGAGTTAATGCTTCGTGTGGTAGTGGCTGAGGGTCGTCCACATCTCGTGCCCTGAGCTCCAACGTTCTGCTCAACGTGAATCCTAACAGTCGTGATAAACGTGTTCAGGAACCTGATTAATTCTGAGCAGATTTCAGAGGCTGTTTGGTTTTTTCTCTGTCTTCACTGGGTTTGATGGAAGCTGCAGCCACATGAGGCCCAGCAGCTGTAGACCCCCCCCC
>JBBPBX010048158.1:15821-25871 GCA_038048925.1 Garcialebias charrua | reverse complement strand
ATATGAATTAATACTTTCTTTGTTTTACAGCAACTGGCCACCAACTCCTTGCTGACAAAGGGTTTGATGTCAAGACAGAGGTGGAAAAAGTGGAGCTACCGGTAGTCTGAATCTGCCCCATTTTCTGCATCCAGGGCACACTGAGGAAGGGGTATGTATTGTACAAGGAGTGTTGTGGCTTTTTGAAGCACTAATTGCAATAAAGTAAAAATATCTTTGTAAGTACAGGTGTTTCCGGCAGCATGTAACTGGCCCGGCGGGGCACAAAGATTCGCTTGCCCGCTGGGCCGACATGCATTTATGGACCTGTCAGGCCTGTCATGATCCAAATATATATATTTTAAATAAATTCTGTCGACCGTGACATCACATTGGTTCAAGTTTTTGAAGGACATCACGCTAATCCAATGAAAACTCACAGCACTCCTTAGCTGGCTCAGTCATTCCCTCCCCAATTAGACCAAATGTATATACTGTATTCAAATCCATGTTTATTACAGTAATTGATTAATGAAATAGTCCACACATCCCAAAACAGACATTGATTGTAGTACATTAAATTTAGAAATGAACACACCAACCTTTAAATATAAAGCAACTGTGCTCTAATTTGACTTTTAGTGAAGTGGAACTTTTGTTTAGTTAAATTTTTTAATCTGTTAATATACAAATGCTGTTTTAGTCACATTTTAGGATTTTGATGACTTAGCACCAGAACCCCATAAACATTAAACTGTCTAAAGTCTCCAAGTTGTCAGAGAAGGCATCATTAAAAAAAATATATTAGCAGGTTACTTTCTGTCCTTGTAAGCAGCTGTCCTTTAGCAAGTGAAATGACAAATACAAACACATCCTCTGGTATGTGTTGTTTCTGTTTGTGACTTATATAAATAATGTGTGTGTGCAACAATGCAATGTAATAATTGAATTAAAAATGAAACCATTTCAGTAAAGCACCGTTTATTTTATTTCCCAAAAAATCTGGTAGAAACATCTTGATAATGTATAAACTTCAGCTGTATTTAATCAGTATCTTTAAACATCATATCAAAATGAGAAACGCTTCTGTTGTAATCATCTTGACGTGTAGAAACAGTAGCATAATTTTTTTCTGTGTTTGAACCATTCTTCACTGTACAACAGTTTGCGTGTTTCTGCCTTAATTAAATCTGATTCTGCTTGTGAGACATTTAAAGATGTTTTGAACTTCTGGCAGGTCTCTCTGATGATGTGGAGACTGGACAGGTGCCAAGGACGTCAGCTATACTTCATCTGCCGGAGGGTCTGGATCAAGAACCACAGCCAGGGGCACAGCATACCTCAAAAGAAAAAAACATGAAACTTTTAAATCTAGACCAAAATAAAGGAATTAAAGAAACATACAGATAAGTGTTAGTGATTTTTAATGTTTACTACTTCACCTGCAATAGGTCAACAATGGCTCCACGTTGAAAATGTCCTTATGAAGACCAGCAGTGATGGGCTCATCAGGATGTTGTGGGCCAAAACGCAGGCTGTTCTGCGTTCTCCTGGAAAACTTCTCGACACCGATGTCATGCCTTAAATGACACCAACATGAAAAATGTGGTTGATATCAAACACATATTAGCAAATCTGTTTGCAGAAGTTTTTTTAATGTCCAAAAACTATTCCAGATCTTACAATTGTAGAAAACATTTAAAACCGTACATATGTCATTGCATTTATTTCTTATCTAGTGCCACTAGAAAACAACAATAATTAACACAATACAATAAACTACAATTGTACAATGTTGAATAGTTTTTTGACTGGAATAAGACAAAATAAGTGATATTGTATTATTCCAGTTGTTGGTGAAGTTTGACTGAAAGTCACCTTTCTGGGTATTTGTGTTATAAGCATAATATGAAATTTCTTCAGGAACACTGATTAAACTCACTTTAAAACTTGCAGCTCATCCAAGTAGCAGGTGCAGTTCGTTTTTGGGCTGGTCTCTTCCATGTACAAAGCAACTGGGTGCAGCTTGGTTTAGAATGTATTTCCAACATGGTTGCAGCCACCTCCTTGTCTGCAAAAACAATCACAAACACAATATACAACCATATACTGTGTGTGTCATTATGGAATTCACATGCAAAATATATTGTTTGTAATATATTTAAGATTTTCACACATTTTACGTCTAATAAAGTGTAAGCTGTATAAACAGCGTGTCAAAAGTGCAATAGTAAATACGTTATCAAACATAATTAAATTTTCCCAGGAAAGCTAATAAATGTATCTCTTGGGATAGTTATTATTTTTCACATCACAACATCACCAATTGTCTCAGGTTGTATTTAAGACATAGTTTACAGAAATCAAATAAGAAATAAGGACGCTACGAACATTTGTGTGACTGACTCAAATGTCATGTTTTTGTTTACATACTGTGCTTATACTGACAGCTCTTATGAAGACATGGCGCTAGTTATAGCAGCTAACAGAAGATGTTAAACCTGTAATAATAATCAAATCAGTCTAAATATCAGAAGTATTGGTGTGAGAAACTTAAAACTTTTGTGTGACTGACTCAAACGTCATGTTTTTTTTACATACTGTGCTAATACTGACAGCTCTTATTAAGACATGGCACTAGTTATAGCAGCTAACAGAAGATGTTAGGCCTGTAACAATAACCAAATCAGTCTAAATATCAGAAGTATTGGCGTGATAAATTTAAAACATTTATTTCTGACGCTTGGATATAAAGGTTGTTGACAACGACACACAACGACTCACCCTGCTGGACATTCGCAAAAAGCCTGAAGGATTTCCCCATTTTCCATCAGCGCACACAATCACCTCCTCTCGTATCCGCGGCACAATGTTCAGGCATTTTGACCAGTGGTTGTTCACTATTTTAAGAAAACAAGCTTCTAAATTACAACTCGCTATCATTACGAAGCTCCTCGGCTCCTTCCTACTAGCCCCAACTTCCGTTTTCGATTTGCCGCGGCATTTTGCCGTCCAATCAGAACGCTCGTTTCAGGCGAGCTTTGCGTGATGACGTCAACTGGTAAAAGGTCTATTGAAACTGAAGGCTGGGTTTTCTTCAGGTACCCTGAAAAATGAGTGATAATAATCTGTATAGTTATTGTCTGCCTTTTTAATGTCCATGATAAAGAAATGGGTAAATTCACTTAATTCAAAACCCTTACTGAAACAAGAAAGTTCATGCTCAATAATCCAGGTACCAAATCCAATAATTCTCAGTTGGGTCATCTGGACAGTTTATTTTTAATAGAAACATTTCACCCTCTATCCCAGGGGTGTCAAAGACCCGGCCCGCGGGCCGCATCCGGCCCGCCAGGGGTTTTTAGTCGGCCCGCAGATGAATCTGAATTATTAAAAAAAGAATAAACGCTATTTTCTTAAAAATCTGCAGTTCCTATGTTGTCCGCTATAGAGGCGCTGTGTTTTAGTCAGTTGTTGTCCTACTCAAACCGGCTGCCTCTAGGACCCAGGGGCGCTGTGTTTTAGTGCAGCAGATAGCAAACGGAGGCTCTGCTCATTTTCCCTGTCTTCATGTGCGCAGCAAGCGTTCATCCTGATGTGAAACAGCACAAAAACAAGATTTCAGGGTTGTGAGGGAGTTTGAGAAACGATTTCAGGTCTTTAGAAGAATAGAATATATCTTTGTTGACAGGGCACATGATTAAAATTACGCACACAAGATGGGCCGAGTGCACGAAGCCACAGTCGTGTCACAGTCGTGTCAGCACCGCCACAAAGGCAAACTCGAGACAGAATTAGCAGTTTTTCTCTCACCATCAGAGCGTCTGATGTGCTGTTGACATGTTGAAATCATTGATTTGCAGTGTGATGTAGAATTGAAGGACAAATTTGCCTCTGTGGGCTTGGAAACATTTTACAAGTATCTCTTACTACTATCCTAAACTGACAGCACTGGCTGCAAAAATGTCCATGTTTGGGACTACCTACCTGTGAGCAAGTTTTCACTAACAAACATTAATAAAACAGCTACGTTCATTTATGGGTTCACAGTTGCTTCCTAGATGTGAAAAATGGATTTAAAATTCATTCATTTCTAAATTTTGATGCATTTTTAACATGCAGGAAAGGGTTTTAACAAAACTGTTTTTTAATGTCCAGAGGCCCAGATTTAGCTTTTTTAGATTTTTCTACCTGGATTATTGAGCATGCATCAGGGTATTTAACAAAACAGTTTGTTGAATAAATGTTTTAAAACGTGCAATCACTGATCAGTTTTTTAATGTGTAATGCACTTAAATGTTAAACTGAGTAAAAGTGTAAAAGGACAATTAATTTAATGTTAATATTTTTATAATTTATTTATTCTTTGCACTAATACAAAGAAAAAAGTGGACTTTTGGAATGAGTATTCTGGTCTGGCCCCCTTGAGATCAGATTAAGCTGTATGCGGCCCCCAGATCAAAATGAGTTTGACACCCCTGCTCTATCCGGAGGGCATCATCTGCCAGAGGAGTTCCCTCCGGATGGAGGGTGAAATGTTTCTATAAAAAATAAACTGTCCAGATGACCCAACTGAGAATTATTGGACCTTACTAAAACAGTTCACAGTACACTTGTGTACAAAAAAAAGCAGATTGTGAAGGTGTATCATTTGTATTGTGTCTCAGTCAGAATATGAATAAATATTCAGCTGATGAGTCTCAGGAGAGTTGAGGCAGAGAGTAAAGCATTTCAAGTGCTTTCTTATTTTCTTTGAATGGATTTTCCAGTTGTTCACTGACAGATCCTGCGTCATGTTACTCCACTGCAAACAGTTGTTTACATTGTAAATATGACAGCACATTAAACCAGTAGGATGCTGAAGATGACTGATGTTTTCAGGCTCACCTCTGTCAAACATTTTAAAGATTTACAGTGTTATGCAAAGATTGTGTCACTTCTGTACAAAATGTCTGATGTACACTGAAGTACTGTACAGATGACTGGGTTTCCTAACAACTAACAGCTGACCCAAGCTGCCTGGTCAGTTCTCTACACTCCTTCCAACTGAAATCCCAATCTGCAACATGTTTCAAAGCCATCAGAGTTGTCATAGGATTGTTTTACTTCTTTTTTTGAGTTTTACCACTTCCTCTTGTAAATTACTTCCGTCTCTGTTATGCTATTTGTGACTGTCTTCAGACCCTGAAAATGTTTTAGCTTTAAGTTAAAGATCTGAGACCAAGAGAAAAAGTTTCCACTTGTAATCATGAGGTAATTCACTGTGAACCTTGAAAAGGTATTTAAACCTTCTGCTGCCCTTGCTGAGACCCAAAAGGCCTCAGTTTTATAACTAAGGCATCATGGATCATTTTAACCCAAGGGCAACAGAAGAGTTTATTTTATTAGATTCCAATGCTTCTTTTCTTCTTCATCGGATTCACAAACTGAAAATACTTTGATAAAAAGGTTGTCTGATGTCTTTTGAGCTAAAAAGCTTTTCCATTAGCATTACTTGACCTTTCCAGCTTCACTTTCACGCAGGCATTGCAGTCCTGAAGTATTCTAGAAATAATCTGAAATAACTAAATGTAAGGTTTTGAATGTCAGCAGCATGGTGGTGCAGCTAGTAGAGCCGTCGCCTCAGTCTCAGCGAGCAGGTTGCCTCAGTTTAAATCCCAGTCCGGGGAACTTTCTGGTTGGATTCATTCGTTCATACAACCTCTATTTACATGGATAAATCACATTGTATTTAATTCCTTCCCTTCATTGATTATGGTGACATTATCTACTTTGTACATGAACGCTCCTACAAGCTCCCTGCAATTGTTGGATGATGTCTATCATGGTGCACTAAGATTCATAACTGGCTGTGATTATCATACCCACCACTGCACCTTGTATTCACTGGTTAACTGGACATCATTAACTTCACCCAGACTCTCTCACTGGTACATTTTCATCTTTAAATCACTTCTTGGTCTGCTGCCTTCATACATCTCCTCCTACATGTCTCTGCGTGAGTGCAGCTACAGCGTGCGCTCTGTGGACATGATTACCTGCAGTGTTCCGTCAATGAGGACTGAACTAGGCAAAAGGGCCTTCTCCGTCTTCGCTCCTGTTTCCTGGAATATCTTACAAAACGATCTGAAGCTCTCGACCTTGACCTCTCTAAGGGCCAGTTTGCACGGCGCGTATTTTGAGTGTAACCGCTACTTTCTCTTTGCGACTTTGCTTATCGCCTACACGACGCTGCTGGCCCCCCTCTTTGACTCCGATACTTTTCTGACCCTGCTCTCAAGGTGGAACTTTTTCGCTGACCCCCGCTGATAATGTAAACATCTCTGTCATGATCCCATGTCATGATCTACGTTCTGTCTGTTTGTCATGTCATGTTCACAGCAAACACATCATTGTTCCCTCCTCCCGCATGCCCAATGCCTCATTAACGATCATTGCACTCACCTGTTTGTTCCTGTATTTAAGCCCCACGTCCACAGTCATTCCTTGCCAGATTTATGAACGGTTTTGCCTAGTAGTTATCCAGCGCCCATGTCTTGTCCTGTCTTGCCTGCTACGACTCTGTTTTGGTTTTTTGGTCTCACGTCTCTCGCCTCAGCCCCTATTGGTACTGTCTCGGACTCTGCTTCCCTGGTTTTGACTCCTGCACTCGCTACTGGACTTCGCCCTCCTGCCTCTCTCCTTGTCGGACCTGTTCAGCCATCTGCCTCACGGAAACGAACCCAAGACTGCCTTTCACGACCACGAGTAAAGCCTGCCTCTTTCAACATTATTCGCCTCTCTGCCAACCTGTGTATGATCTCGCTTCGAACCAAGGAAAACCCCCTTCGTGTGAAAGTCCGCACGAAGCATCAACGTAAACAAGGAAGTAAAGCCGGACTACGTCACTACCGGCCTACGTCATCAAGGAATTCCCTTCCGATCAAAAACAGCCTAAAAAGGTTAGTGTTTTTATTAAAGATAAAAACATCTACCTGTTCAAATCCTGTCACTAATATTATAATCTCTTGTGCAGAACTCAAGTTACCGGTGACGATCAGGACCCATTCCAGCTTCCTGTTTCTCAATAAAATTGTTAAAACTTTTCCAGTGTTCGGTTTATTAGTGAAACTCAAAAACTCAGTCTTGACAATCTCCCGCTGATCTTTTGTGTCAACCACATGCACGCAGCACGCACGCGCGGACAGTCTGACATTTCACGTGTCACGCTGCAAAATATAACAGTTTAACAATAATAAACAGTATTTATGTTGGCGTGGGAGATGTAAATTTATCTGAACTACAGTATCTATCTGGACTCGTTACATTTTTTAAACAGTGCGTAACGTGCTGTGAAAATGAAGACACCAGGTTTATTTTTTATTTATTTATTTATTCAGCACCACAAAGTTTACAACACAAACACTGAGAATTAAACTGAACACACTATTAAAACACGTGAACCGAACTGTAACTACGTTAATGAACTGGACTCTTGCTGTGTGTTCATCTGGACCCATCAGAACCTCAGAACCATCAGCCTGTTGGAACGACAGCTTCTCCACCTGGCAGAAATAAATAAATAAATAAAAACTCAGTTGTTGTGTGATCAAAGTAAACACAAGCAAACATTATATTAAGAACGTTGATTTACCTGCTGTAAGTCAGCTGTTTATCACGGAGTAAAGTCCGGTTCTGGTCCACAGTCCACTCAGCGTCTGGTGTGCAGCTTGTTAGATGAAGAGAGTCCCGCTTGGTGTCAAATCTGTTGACTCTTATCCAAATTCCAGCTTTAACTTGTTGTTAACTTGTTGACAACAACTTGTAGTTAGCTGATTTTAGCCAGAGAGGAAAACAGACGAGGCAGCTGTTTACCTAAGGCTGCACGCATGCGCAGTAGTGAAGGTTCAAAAATCACAGCGCCATCTAATGGCCAAGCATGGTAACTACAGTGGAATCATGAGGACGGGGGGTGGAGGGGGAGAGAGTCTTATCCACAGAATTCGACCGTGTCAACGCAAAACTTTTCACCTAATTAACATACCCAAAACATCCGTTTCCCCCACACAGTGTCTGTGTAAACAGGGCCTAAATGGCTTTAAGAATCTGTTGGAATCCTGGCAAGAACCGATGCAGACATGTTCCTGTTTTTAGTTTTCTACATTTGCCTTATAATCTAGCTGCTACGTTTCTTTTTTCTTTTTCCTTTTACCATTTTGTTTTGAATTGTAAAAAAATTTAATAAATAAAAATTGTATGAATCATTTGTGAATGTCTATTGTTGTTGTCCACTGTTGTCATCACTCAAAAATTCAGGTCTCTTGTAAATGAGTTCTCGAGGCTCAATGGGACTAACCTGTTTAAATAAAGTTTGAATGAACCTCAAAGACTCATTCACAAGTGAGACCTGTTAAGACAGACACAAAGTAATGAAAGTGACACATGTATAGGATTTGGAGGCTAAAAAAAAATCCTATCAAACTGTCACTCACTGTGTGCATGTTCCCTCTGTGCATGCGTAGGTTTTCCCCGGGTACTCGGGTTTCCTCCCAGACCAAAACATGCATGTTAGGCTGATTGGTAACTCTAAATCGTCCCTAGGTGTGAGTGAGAGAGTGAATGGTTGTCTTATTTGTCTCTATGTGTTCCTGTGATGGACTGGAGACTTGTCCAGGTTGTCCCCTGTCTCTCGCACAGTGATGGCTGGACATGAGAACCAGGGACCCCTGCAACCCAATAATGAAGAAGCATATAAAATATAATGGATGGATGTATTTTTTTTTCATTTATATATGACCTCCCTTCTCACCTTATAGCCATCCTCTCACTCCGATATGTTTATTTTTTTATTTTTTTTTAAATAGAGAGAAAGAAAAGAGAAAGTAAGACAAATAAAACAACAATTATCCACAAAAAGAGCACAAGGCAAACACACCCAACCTACGTCCGCAATCCTGCAAAGCACATGACAGAACATAGCAACGAAACATACATGCATAAAGACTAATAATATTCATGACCATGCAGTAGATTTCTATAAATAAACATACACATACCTACAAATATATATACAGTATACATACATATACAGGTAGTCCCCGATTTACGAGCGAGATCCGTTACAACGAGGCGCTCGTAAACCGGAAATCTCGTATTTCGGAACGGTTGCCATGTCTCTCGTAAGTCCGGAATTTCGCTCGTAAATTGGAACGGTTTCGCTAGCGCGACTACAAACACTCGTTTTTCATCAAAAAACTGCTTATGAGTGCATAAAAATGATCGGAAACGTGTGTCCACATGTTTAGCTAACGAACTGTGGTGAAAAAACACATGAAAACTCAGTATTTTTTGCGTTTTTTCCAAAAATTCGCCAGCTCGTAAGTCTGGAACCTCGCAGATCAGAGCGCTCGTAAATCGGGGACTACCTGTACATTTATATTCATTTATATACCCATCTACAAATCTGCATATATCTACATATACATCCCTGCATCCATTTGTGTGTGGTTGTAAGCATGCATAAGTGAATAAGGTTCCTCCAATAGAACATTTTGGATGGATGATTTTGAATGTCCCCAACAATGTGTCCTGGATTATTGTGAAAAATACCTAGGAACAATCTTAGGATATCACCAAGGATGATTTGCTGTTATTGTGTTTGTATGTATTAATACCCAATTAAAGGACTAAACACAAAAAAACACAAGTAGTGTATAAATATTGACTGCCATATTTTACATGCTTTAAATAAAGCAGTGACTTTATCAGCGTACATTTTGCAGAGTTCTCAGCGTTCTGTTTTCTATACTGAGAAAAGACATTGTAGCAGTGCTTATCAATATTTTCACCCTCTGACCAACAAACCTTCAACCTCAACTATTTTAGGTTTAAGTACATATAACATGCCAACAGCCCAACTAAACAAGGCCCAAATGTCAACATAAACACCAATAAGCTACATTTTTTAATGTCTTTCACTATATATGGTCACATGAGACCTTGCACATAAGATGAAATATTGGTGACCAACACATCTGTCATGTGAGCCAGGCCAGCAATGATCCTCAGGAGAGAAGGGAGCGGAAATCATGC
>JBBPBX010048157.1:0-25872 GCA_038048925.1 Garcialebias charrua | reverse complement strand
TGACAAACAGCAACAGGCAATGGACGCTCTTATAAACAGGATCAAGTCAGCCCCTTGTTTAGTCTACCCAGACTACAACAAAGAGTTTTACTTGGAAGTGGGCTTCTCAGCTCATTGCATAAGTGCAGGTCTGTACCAGATACACGACAGAGACAAACGTGTAGTAGCCTATGCCAGCAAAACGATGGCAGGCCCCGAGTTGAGATTCTCAGACTGTGAGAAAGCTTTACTGACCACAGTGTGGGCAGTTAAACATTTCTCCAGCTACATTGGTGGACAGAAAATCATTGTGGAAACACAACACCAGCCAGTGACCTTTCTTAACAGTGAACGCATCAGAGATGGTGTGGTGACAAACTCACGTGTTGCAACGTGGCTCATGGCGCTTCAAAGTTTTAACCTAGACATACGTTATGGTCAAAACAAGAAGTCACATCTGGGGACGGACTTGGCAATCTGCCAGAAGTGTACACAAGATGTACCAGCCACCCAGCCGCCGGTTGAGGTAAAACCCCCAGTAACTGAAGACCCGAATCACCACTTCTTTGATGACAATATCTGCAAAGATATGACAACGTTGTACGTGGATGGATCTTCATTCCTCCGCGACAAGATCTGCAGAGCAGGTGTTGGAGGGGTCCTCCTCCAAGACCAAGAGCAGATAACTTTCAGCTACAAATTAGGATCTCAGACTTCTCAGTACGCTGAGATTGCAGGAATCCTAATAGCTCTCCAGATGGTAGTAGAACGCTCCATCAAGACGCTAGTCATCTGCACTGACTCTAACTATGCTCGTTTGAGTTTCGCTTGTCACCTCGCTGTGTGGAAACTGAACGGTTTCCTAACAAGCGACAGAAAAGTGGTCAAACACAAAGAGCTTTTCATAGCGTGTGATCACTTGGTGACATCACACGACTTACAGATCTACTGGAAGAAAGTTCCAGGGCATTCTAGAGTCCCAGGCGATGACAAGCACTACAATGACATTGCAGACTCCTTAGCCAAAGAAGGAGCCGACGAAGGTCCTCTATGGTCCTTCGACCCCTCCTGGTTAATCGAGACTCTGCCAACACAACCTTCAGTCAGAGTTATGGCAGTCACACGTGCACAGGCCGCAGCCAGACCTGCTGACAACGCAGTCTCTGTACGACCTGCACTGACTGACCCAGACATCATCCAACTACAAAAGTCGGATCCTGCTATCAACTCCATGATACTGTACCTGACTGATCCGAACAAAAACACTCCGTCTAAAGACGAACTGGATTCCGATCCAGACCTTAAAGTCCTTTACCAGCTGCGCAAACAGCTAAAACTAATCAAGGGCATCCTAACTTTCGCTCATGGACCAACGTCCTCACCTGTGTTCGTGGTTCCCCATGACCAAAGGGGGGTGATGTTAGTTCATGCCCATGATCTCCCGTCCGCAGGACACAAAGGAGATAAAGCCACGCTGACGGCATTAAAACAAATTGCCTATTGGCCTGGAATGAAAAGGATGTCAAGGACTACATTGAAGGGTGCGTGGTCTGTGGCCAGTTTCAGCCAACCAGACCACTTCACAGAGCACCACTGCAAAGCAGAGGCATTGCATTCCCATGGTCTGACCTCCAGATCGACTGGGTTGGACCACTCACTAAGAGCTCTAGAGGAAATAAATATTTTCTCACGGTAACCTGTGCATTCACCAAATGGGTAGAATGCCTACCAGCTCCTAACGACACAGCACAAACCACTGCTATGTTGTTAATGAATCATATATTCTCAAGGTTTGGACTTCCCCTTCGGGTGAACTCAGACCAAGGTACACACTTCACAGGTGAAGTGATGAAAGAACTGTGGAAGACGCTAGGCGTCAAGGCCAACTTTCATGTCGGCTACCACCCACAGGCTTCAGGCCAAGTAGAGAGAGCAAACAGAACTGTGGTGAGTATTTTGAAGAAATACGTGGCTGCAAACCACAAGGACTGGGATGTGAAACTCCCTCTGGTCCTCATGGCCATAAGAGCCACTCCACACACATCAACTGGCATCTCTCCCTTCGAGATGATGACCGGTCGACAAATGACTCTCCCTCTACACCTGTTGTACCAACCAGGCGACGCCGCCATGGCGACAGCCTACACCACACAACAATACATGAAAGATTTGAATGTACACCTCAGAAACACTTTTGCTTTCGCCCAGAAAAACCTGGAAAAATCCGCTGAAGGACGTAAGGCGTACTACGACCAGAAGGCCTCTCACAATGAACTCCAAGTGGGAGACAGAGTCTGGTACTATACGTTCGCCCCAGCAACCGGGAAAGGAGGGTCCGAGACCGGAACTCTCGCCCGCAAACTAATGCCCAGGTGGACTGGACCTCATCTGATAACAGACAAAGTGTCCTCAGTCGTCTACGAAATCAAAATCAGCAAAGGCCGCAAAGAGCCAATTGCTAAATGGGTACATCGAAATCAGATCAAACCTTACAAGGCGTTCAATGACTCCACAAAAGACAAAGATCTCACAAACTCACCGACTTCATGGGATAATAAGGTCGTCCAAACACAAGTTAGTAAATAAACTAATCAGGTTTAAACTACCGTATTTCCCACCCTATAAGTCGCATTGTCCAATTTGAACTTAGAAACGCTAAGCCTAAAACCCACAACAAAAAACTAACCTTAACAACCGTTTAAATCCACGAGATTTAATTTGACCTCGGTCATAAAGTTGAGACCTGTTTTCTTGTGTGTTGCACTTTGGAATCTGACGACAAGAGTGTGTCGAAGCAGTGAAACGTTGTTTCCTTGTTGTTTAGTCATTACTGTTGTCATTAGTTGAGATATTGTTTGGTTCTGAACACTCCCAGCCAAAAAGGTTTTGTATTAACATTGGTTAATGAATGATATGGATTTAACTATGCCAACATGCAGTTCGTTTTGTTAAATCTCAATCGTCGAAGAGTCAATGTAGTTTAAAGCTACTCAAGGTACAATAAACTACACTGGTCTCACAATTTCTAAATTGAACCGATTCGATCGTTTCTATTCTAGATTATCTATTCATTTTGATGAGTCTCGCCATAGACTTCAAAATTTATTAGGAATACCAAATCCTACGTCGTTCGTCTAAAAGACAACAGACATTTAGATCAAACTATATTTCATTTTTATTTTAGTTTAACCTAAACTAAGTAATGAATGGAGGAATAGTTTGGAATTAGAGGCCTTCGTTACAGAAGCCCTCCAAAATTCTATAGGTACAGATCCCTATACCTAATTTATAGATTTGATCCACCCCTTAATTGGTAATTGTAGCTGATCTAAACCATGATAGCTTACATACCAGGTGCATATAGGTAAGGCTTAATGTAAAATCCCAATCATAAGCCCACCTTAAAAACCACATAAATGCATGACACATAGAACCAGAGTGGCACGGACTGGAAACCAACCAGCCTCCAACCATCGATGTGGGGACCTGCAGCTCCAACGCTTGGTCTTCAACCTTCATCCAAGGGCCGCCTCCTCTGCGTCAGATCGAGGGATCCCCTCTACATGCTGATTATGAAAACAATTGTTGCTGATCAATCAACAAAACTAATCGTTGTGGATTTACTGCTGTGGAATTACCGCTGTGGATTATAAGACTTTGCTTTCCAAGGGATCACAGACTTTGTTTTCCAAGAGTTAACAGACTTTGTTTTCCAAAGGATTAAAAGCTTTTCGCAATGGGATTACCTACGAACAGTATGGAATTTCCAAAAACTTTATGGGATTATAATTTTTGATTTTTTTTTTCCACTTGCTGGATTACTTCAAGATCAAAGACAGTTCAAGGTTTCCTTTCGTGTTGGACCCCATCCCCAAGGACTGGCGATGGCTTCCAAAAGGGGGGAGATGTAGTGGACCTACCCAGGGTCAAATTAAGGTTTTTGAACTGTCCAGTGATGACCTTTACTGACCTCTCAGTAAAGCAAGACATTTACTACAAAATTATTCATTTAGCTATAATCTGATAACATAGTCACCAATAAGAGACTATTTCTATCTTTGATTTTAGGCTGATGTGATCAAATGAATAATTTTATTTGTAAGAGCATCAGTACATTTTAATGTCAGATAAATCAAATACTCTGCTTAATTCAAAATGTTGTACATGGAGGATTTCTCCTCTCCTCTCGAACTTGCATGTGAAGATAAAAGGAACACTTTATCTCATTCATTTTAGCTTGAGCTCAGGACAATCTAGACATCCAGAGACTTTTGTTTTTGTCCTATTTAATAATCAAGCTATTATCATTAATAGGTCCCATATGTGATGCTTAATGACGTTGTTTTAATCAAACCAACAGTATTTTGTTAAAGTGTTAAAGCAAAGGAATCAGTTTTATGATAAAATGCTGACATCTGAAACTAACACTTTATCTTTCTGACAAACTAATCTTTTGACCCCCTTTCAACATGTTGATGTCATCCTCACATCAACTTATGATGCCATTCGGCCAATCAGAAAGAACACATTTTCTGGGTCACGTCTCAGTTAAAACCTTCACATTTTACTTTCTCAAAGAAGTCTGCTGGAGTAAGCCTCAAACCATGGTCTTCTCCAAAGAACTGATGATCGTCTAGTCACACGCTAAGGACACGTCATTCAGTTAAAGACTTATAACATGCCAAGTTATAAGCCATCTTCAACAGCTGAAAAGCTCTCTTTTATTGACATTCCTTTAAGGAACGTCTTATCTTGAACAACAGCACCAGGAGCTGCCGTTACTTCGGTTCGAGTCAAGGCGCACGTCTGGAGACGCTGAGAATGGTAAACGAACTGACCAAACTGGACCGAGGGAGACTGACCATCTTCACGAGGTAACAAGTCGTCAAATGCTTTGCCAAGGGTACCAACGTGTAGCTTTAATCGGCCGGAGAACTGCCATGTTTCTGGTTAAACACATCAAGATAACTCCCTAAAACTCTTAACTTTTCTTCCTCCATAAATCTTTCCTATTTCTTTTCCCTCTCAACCTAAGCTGGAAACTATATTTTTTAAGTTAAAGAGCCCACAGACTAAATATGCTTAACATCTAATATTTATGTCTGTTGTGTTAAATTTAAGTGTGCTGACGTATTTGAATTGAAAGAAAGTGAAATCATGTCAATCAAGTGTAATGGTGTTAATTTAGTTGATTTATTGTAAATAAATGATAGTGTCTCTTTGACATATCAAACTAAGTTAACGTCTTTGTCACTTAATGGCTTTGTGTATTTATCCATCATAAAGATCACAGAAATATTGGGTAAACTGAAAAAGAACAGAATCCGTGAACATTTACTATTCAATCTGAATAAGTAGATTAATTAAGGATAAAAAGGAGATCAGTATTAATATTGACCTCCTCATAATTCTTACATAGTGAAGGTGCCCTACAGATGTTACCCAACTAGTGAAGATGCCCTACAGTTGTTACCCAGCTAGTGAAGGTGCCCTACAGTTGTTACCCAGCTAGTGAAGGTGCCCTACAGATGTTACCCAGCTAGTGAAGGTGCCCTACAGTTGTTACCCAGCTAGTGAAGGTGCCCTACAGTTGTTACCCAGCTAGTGAAGGTGCCCTACAGTTGTTACCCAGCTAGTGAAGGTGCCATACAGTTGTTACCCAGCTAGTGAAGGTGCCCTACAGTTGTTACCCAGCTAGTGAATGTGCCCTACAGCTGTTACCGAGCTAGTGAAGGTGTCCTACAGTTGTTACCCAGTTATTGAAGGTGCCCTACAGTTGTTACCCAGCTAGTGAAGGTGTCCTACAGCTTTTACTCAGCTAGTGAAGGTGCCCTACAGCTGTTACCCAGCTAGTGAAGGTGCCCTACAGTTGTTACCCAGTTATTGAAGGTGCCCTACTGTTGTTACCCAGCTAGTGAAGGTGTCCTACAGCTGTTACCCAGCTAGTGAAGGTGCCCTACTGCTGTTACCCAGCTAGTGAAGGTGTCCTACAGTTGTTACCCAGCTAGTGAAGGTGTCCTACAGTTGTTACCCAGCTAGTGAAGGTGCCCTACTGTTGTTACCCAGCTAGTGAAGGTGCCCTACAGTTGTTACCCAGCTAGTGAAGGTGCCCTACAGTTGTTACCCAGCTAGTGAAGGTGTCCTACAGTTGTTACTCAGCTAGTGAAGGTGCCCTACAGTTGTTACCCAGCTAGTGAAGGTGCCCTACAGTTGTTACCCAGCTAGTGAAGGTGCCCTACTGTTGTTACCCAGCTAGTGAAGGTGTCCTACAGCTGTTACCCAGCTAGTGAAGGTGCCCTACAGTTGTTACCCAGCTATTGAAGTTGTCCTACAGTTGTTACCCAGCTAGTGAAGGTGCCCTACAGTTGTTACCCAGCTAGTGAAGGTGCCCTAGAGTTGTTACCCAGCTAGTGAAGGTGTCCTACAGTTGTTACCCAGCTAGTGAAGGTGCCCTACAGTTGTTACCCAGCTAGTGAAGGTGCCCTACAGTTGTTACCCAGCTAGTGAAGGTGCCCTACAGTTGTTACCCAGCTAGTGAAGGTGCCCTACAGTTGTTACCCAGCTAGTGAATGTGCCCTACAGCTGTTACCGAGCTAGTGAAGGTGTCCTACAGTTGTTACCCAGTTATTGAAGGTGCCCTACAGTTGTTACCCAGCTAGTGAAGGTGCCCTACAGTTTTTACCCAGCTAGTGAAGGTGCCCTACAGTTGTTACCCAGCTAGTGAAGGTGCCCTACAGTTGTTACCCAGCTAGTGAAGGTGCCCTACAGTTGTTACCCAGCTAGTGAAGGTGCCCTACAGTTGTTACCCAGCT
This sequence comes from Garcialebias charrua, assembly GCA_038048925.1. Lineage (NCBI taxonomy): Eukaryota > Metazoa > Chordata > Actinopteri > Cyprinodontiformes > Rivulidae > Garcialebias > Garcialebias charrua. The sequence continues at coordinate 19,081 of JBBPBX010048157.1, read as the reverse complement.
AGTGAAGGTGCCCTACAGTTGTTACCCAGCTAGTGAAGGTGCCCTACAGTTGTTACCCAGCTAGTGAAGGTGCCCTACAGTTGTTACCCAGCTAGTGAAGGTGTCCTACAGTTGTTACCCAGCTAGTGAAGGTGCCCTACAGTTGTTACCCAGCTAGTGAAGGTGTCCTACAGTTGTTACCCAGCTAGTGAAGGTGTCATACAGTTGTTAACCAGCTAGTGAAGGTGCCCTCCAGTTGTTACCCAGCTAGTGAAGGTGCCCTACAGCTGTTACCCAGCTAGTGAAGGTGCCCTACAGTTGTTACCCAGCTAGTGAAGGTGTCCCACAGTAGTTACCCAGCTAGTGAAGGTGCCCTACAGCTGTTACCCATCTAGTGAAGGTTCCCCACAGTAGTTATCCAGCTAGTGAAGGTGCCATACAGTTGTTACCCAGCTAGTGAAGGTGCCCCACAGTAGTTACTAGGGTTGGGCATCGAGAATCGAGAATCGTTCGGAACCGGGACTAACTGTCCGTTTTTCCCGGAATCGTTCAAAATATTAATTTGCGATTCCTATTTTCGATGCTAGTTAGCCGACCGGAAGTAGCGCCGCCGAAAACCAACGAAGAAGAATCCACCGGAAGTGTGCATCTGTTATCGAAAGCGTACTAATTAATAAAAAATGAGCAGTCAGGTCAGTGCAGCACTTGCAATAATTTTCTATCATGCAAAGGAGGGTGGAGAAGTAAAATAGTGTCCCGTCTTTGACGCGCTCCACCGGATTATTTTCGCTTCGTATCCGACCGGAAGTGCAGAGTGGTCCGTCTGCAAAACGCTCCGCCGGACTTTTCGCTAATCGCTACCTCTCGGCTCCATCAGGTAAATAAATAAACTACGTCTCATACCAACATTAAGGCAGCTAACAAGTTATACTCCGCTTAAAGCGGTAAGTCAGCTCAAATACAAACACGATGCTAACGTTAGCTCGTTTTTTTTTCTTAGACAAACGACCTGAAATGGCTTCAGTGTTCACCAGTGACTGTCCAAGGTAAAAACGTCAGTGTAACTGAATGAAGAATGCCACAAAACAGTTACAGAATATGTTGTGAAAAGCTTGCATCCCTTTTCAGATGTGGATTCAACTCCTGCCATGGATTGCACTTACATTGCACTCAAATCCAACACTTATTAACATTCTTAATCCATTTAAAGTTATCTGTGTCTTTTAAAATGTCTTAATGTCTCTAGTTTTCAGTATTATAATTTCTGTTTATGTTCTCTTTCATTCCATTATGAGTGAATGTCACAGTTTGAAGAATTATTGAATAGGTTAGTAGGCAATAACAACAGAGCTAATAATTGTATACATTCTCAGTCTTAAAAATGATTTAATAATCTCTTTTTACTGATAATACTGATAAACCTGTTGTTTGTTTAGGAACTTCCTGCAGTCTGTCCAGAAAGTCTCCACTGGAGGAGCTTTTTGCTGAGGAAGAGGCACAACATAATGTCACAGCTCCATGTCCATGAAGAAACAAATGGAGAGAGGGCTGCAGATACCAGGACATCCCACCAGCCGTTCTGTCTGAGGATCCTGCTGCTGGTGGTGGAACCAGGTTAGCCCATCAGTGGGAGCTCAGTAACATGACTGCAGCATCAGACACTGGACAATATTATATGTATAATAATAATATATGTTGGTGAGTCCTCCATGTTGGCTCTAATCTGCCCTGTGAGAAATTCATAGTAAATGTAACAAAAAGGAAAAAGTTCATAGCATTAAATTCAAACAGAAGTTCAAATTATTTCATCCTGAAATAACTCTGGCTAACTACTGTAGCTTTTTTATAACATGGGAGTTAAACTCAAAGTAGTCTCCTCAGATAAATTGTGTTACCATTATTTTTATATTAAAGTTTCTGTTAACTTATTATTTTTATATTTGATTGTTTCTGTTCAGTGCCCTGAGACGACTTCTGTTGTGACTTGGAGCTATACATTATAAATAAACTGAACTGAATTGACATGTCTTTTTTTAACCCCGTCTTTTTTAACCCCGCCTACAAAAAGAATCGGAATCGAGAATCGAAAAGAATCGGAATCGAAATGAAGAATCGGAATCGGAACCGGAATCGCTCAAATTCAAACGATGCCCAACCCTAGTAGTTACCCAGCTAGTGAAGGTGCCCTACAGCTGTTACCCAGCTAGTGAAGGTGCCCCACAGTAGTTACCCAGCTAGTGAAGGTGCCATACAGTTGTTACCCAGCTAGTGAAGGTGCCCTACAATTGTTACCCAGCTAGTGAAGGTGCCCTACTGCTGTTACACAGCTAGTGAAGGTGTCATACAGCTGTTACCCAGCTAGTGAAGGTGCCCTACAGTTGTTACCCAGCTAGTGAAGGTGTCATACAACTGTTACCCAGCTAGTGAAGGTGTCATACAACTGTTAACCAGCTAGTGAAGGTGCCCTACAGTTGTTACCCAGCTAGTGAAGGTGCCCTACAGCTGTTACGCAGCTAGTGAAGGTGCCCTACAGTTGTTACCCAGCTAGTGAAGGTGCCCCACAGTAGTTACCCAGCTAGTGAAGGTGCCCTACAGCTGTTACCCAGCTAGTGAAGGTAACCCACAGTAGTTACCCAGCTAGTGAAGGTGCCATACAGTTGTTACCCAGCTAGTGAAGGTGCCCTACAGTTGTTACCCAGCTAGTGAAGGTGTCCTACAGTTGTTACCCAGCTAGTGAAGGTGTCATACAACTGTTACTCAGCTAGTGAAGGTGCCCTACTGCTGTTACCCAGCTAGTGAAGGTGTCATACAGCTGTTACCCAGCTAGTGAAGGTGCCCTACAGTTGTAACCCATTTTAGTGAAGGTGTCATACAGTTGTTACCCAGCTAGTGAAGGTGCCCTACACCTGTTACCCAGCTAGTGAAGGTGCCCTACATTTGTTACCCAGCTAGTGAAGGTGCCCCACAGTAGTTACCCAGCTAGTGAAGGTGCCCTACAGCTGTTACCCAGCTAGTGAAGGTGCCCCACAGTAGTTACCCAGCTAGTGAAGGTGCCCTACAGTTGTTACCCAGCTAGTGAAGGTGCCCTACAGTTGTTACCCAGCTAGTGAAGGTGCCCTACAGCTGTTACCCAGCTAGTGAAGGTGCCCTACAGTTGTTACCCAGCTAGTGAAGGTGCCCTACAGTTGTTACCCAGCTAGTGAAGGTGCCCTACAGTTGTTACCCAGCTAGTGAAGGTGTCATACACTGTTACCCAGCTAGTGAAGGTGCCCTACAGTTGTTACCCAGCTAGTGAAGGTGTTATACAACTGTTACCCAGCTAGTGAAGGTGCCCTACAGTTGTTACCCAGCTAGTGAAGGTGTTATACAACTGTTACCCAGCTAGTGAAGGTGCCCTACAGTTGTTACCCAGCTAGTGAAGGTGTATACAACTGTTACCCAGCTAGTGAAGGTGCCCTACAGCTGTTACCCAGCTAGTGAAGGTGCTACAGTTGTTACCCAGCTAGTGAAGGTGCCCTACAGCTGTTACCCAGCTAGTGAAGGTGCCCTACAGCTGTTACCCAGCTAGTGAAGGTGCCCTACAGTTGTTACCCAGCTAGTGAAGGTGCCCTACAGTTGTTACCCAGCTAGTGAAGGTGCCCTACAGTTGTTACCCAGCTAGTGAAGGTGCCATACAGTTGTTACCCAGCTAGTGAAGGTGCCCTACAGTTGTTACCCAGCTAGTGAAGGTGCCCTACAGTTGTTACCCAGCTAGTGAAGGTGCCATACAGATGTTACCCAGCTAGTGAAGGTGCCCTACAGTTGTTACCCAGCTAGTGAAGGTGCCCTACAGTTGTTACCCAGCTAGTGAAGGTGCCATACAGTTGTTAACCAGCTAGTGAAGGTGCCCTACAGCTGTTACCCAGCTAGTGAAGGTGCCCTACAGTTGTTACCCAGCTAGTGAAGGTGCCATACAGCTGTTACCAGCTAGTGAAGGTGCCCTACAGTTGTTACCCAGCTAGTGAAGGTGCCCTACAGTTGTTACCCAGCTAGTGAAGGTGCCCTACAGTTGTTACCCAGCTAGTGAAGGTGCCCTACAGCTGTTACCCAGCTAGTGAAGGTGCCCTACAGTTGTTACCCAGCTAGTGAAGGTGCCCTACAGCTGTTACCCAGCTAGTGAAGGTGCCCTACAGTTGTTACCCAGCTAGTGAAGGTGCCCTACAGTTGTTACCCAGCTAGTGAAGGTGCCCTACAGCTGTTACCCAGCTAGTGAAGGTGCCCTACAGTTGTTACCCAGCTAGTGAAGGTGCCCTACAGTTGTTACCCAGCTAGTGAAGGTGCCCTACAGCTGTTACCCAGCTAGTGAAGGTGCCCTACAGTTGTTACCCAGCTAGTGAAGGTGCCCTACAGTTGTTACCCAGCTAGTGAAGGTGCCCTACAGCTGTTACCCAGCTAGTGAAGGTGCCCTACAGTTGTTACCCAGCTAGTGAAGGTGCCCTACAGTTGTTACCCAGCTAGTGAAGGTGCCCTACAGTTGTTACCCAGCTAGTGAAGGTGCCCTACAGTTGTTACCCAGCTAGTGAAGGTGCCCTACAGTTGTTACCCAGCTAGTGAAGGTGCCCTACAGTTGTTACCCAGCTAGTGAAGGTGCCCTACAGTGTTACCCAGCTAGTGAAGGTGCCCTACAGTTGTTACCCAGCTAGTGAAGGTGCCCTACAGATGTTACCCAGCTAGTGAAGGTGCCCTACAGTTGTTACCCAGCTAGTGAAGGTGCCCTACAGATGTTACCCAGCTAGTGAAGGTGCCCTACAGTTGTTACCCAGCTAGTGAAGGTGCCCTACAGCTGTTACCCAGCTAGTGAAGGTGCCCTACAGTTGTTACCCAGCTAGTGAAGGTGCCCTACAGCTGTTACCCAGCTAGTGAAGGTGCCCTACAGTTGTTACCCAGCTAGTGAAGGTGCCCTACAGTTGTTACCCAGCTAGTGAAGGTGTCATACAACTGTTACTCAGCTAGTGAAGGTGCCCTACAGCTGTTACCCAGCTAGTGAAGGTGCCCTACAGCTGTTACCCAGCTAGTGAAGGTGCCCTACAGCTGTTACCCAGCTAGTGAAGGTGTCCTACAGTTGTTACCCAGCTAGTGAAGGTGCCCTACTGCTGTTACCCAGCTAGTGAAGGTGTCATACAGCTGTTACCCAGCTAGTGAAGGTGCCCTACTGCTGTTACCCAGCTAGTGAAGGTGTCATACAGCTGTTACCCAGCTAGTGAAGGTGTCATACAGCTGTTACCCAGCTAGTGAAGGTGCCCTACTGCTGTTACCCAGCTAGTGAAGGTGCCCTACAGTTGTTACCCAGCTAGTGAAGGTGCCCTACAGTTGTTACCCAGCTAGTGAAGGTGTCATACAACTGTTACTCAGCTAGTGAAGGTGCCCTACAGCTGTTACCCAGCTAGTGAACGTGCCCTACAGTTGTTACCCAGCTAGTGAAGGTGCCCTACTGCTGTTACCCAGCTAGTGAAGGTGTCATACAGCTGTTACCCAGCTATTGAAGTTGTCATACAACTGTTACCCAGCTAGTGAAGGTGCCCTACAGCTGTTACCCAGCTAGTGAAGGTGCCCTAGAGTTGTTACCCAGCTAGTGAAGGTGCCCTACAGTGTTACCCAGCTAGTGAAGGTGCCCTACAGTTGTTACCCAGCTAGTGAAGGTGCCCTACAGTGTTACCCAGCTAGTGAAGGTGCCCTACAGCTGTTACCCAGCTAGTGAAGGTGCCCTACAGTAGTTACCCAGCTAGTGAAGGTGCCCTACAGTTGTTACCCAGCTAGTGAAGGTGCCCTACAGTTGTTACCCAGCTAGTGAAGGTGTCCTACAGTTGTTACCCAGCTAGTGAAGGTGTCATACAACTGTTACTCAGCTAGTGAAGGTGCCCTACAGCTGTTACCCAGCTAGTGAAGGTGCCCTACTGCTGTTACCCAGCTAGTGAAGGTGTCATACAGCTGTTACCCAGCTAGTGAAGGTGCCCTACAGTTGTAACCCATTTTAGTGAAGGTGTCATACAGTTGTTACCCAGCTAGTGAAGGTGCCCTACACCTGTTACCCAGCTAGTGAAGGTGCCCTACATTTGTTACCCAGCTAGTGAAGGTGCCCCACAGTAGTTACCCAGCTAGTGAAGGTGCCCTACAGCTGTTACCCAGCTAGTGAAGGTGCCCCACAGTAGTTACCCAGCTAGTGAAGGTGCCATACAGTTGTTACCCAGCTAGTGAAGGTGCCCTACAGCTTTTACCCAGCTAGTGAAGGTGCCCCACAGTAGTTACCCAGCTAGTGAAGGTGCCCTACAGTTGTTACCCAGCTAGTGAAGGTGCCCTACAGCTGTTACCCAGTAAGTGAAGGTGCCCGACAGCTGTTACATAGCTAGTGAAGGTGCCCTACTGCTGTTATCCAGCTGGTGAAGGTGTCATACAGCTGTTACCCAGCTAGTGATGGTGCCCTACAGTTGTTACCCAGCTAGTGAAGGTGTTATACAACTGTTACCCAGCTAGTGAAGGTGCCCTACAGCTGTTACCCAGCTAGTGAAGGTTCCTTACAGTTGTTAACCAGCTAGTGAAGGTGCCCTACAGCTGTTACCCAGCTAGTGAAGGTTCCTTACAGTTGTTAACCAGCTAGTGAAGGTGCCCTACAGTTGTTACCCAGCTAGTGAAGGTGCCCTACAGTTGTTACCCAGCTAGTGAAGGTGCCCTACAGATGTTACCCAGCTAGTGAAGGTGCCCTACAGTTGTTACCCAGCTAGTGAAGGTGCCATACAGCTGTTAACCAGCGAGTGAAGGTGCCATAAAGTTGTTAATGTAAGAATTATGAGGAGGTCAATATTAATACTGACCTCTTTACCTTAATTAATTTACTTATTCAGATTGAATAGTAAATTCACGGATTCTGTTCTTTTTCAGTTTACCCAATATTTCTGTGATCTTTATGATGGATAAATAAACAGAGCCATTAAGTGACAATGGACATTGACTTAGTTTGGTATGCCAGGCGACACTACCATTTATTTAAAATAAATCAACTAAATTAACACCATTACACTTGATTGACATGATTTCACTTTCTTTCAAATTAATACGTCAGCACACTTAAATTTAACACAACAGACTTCAATATTGGATGTTAACATATTTAGTCTGTGGGCTCTTCAGCTTAATTATAGTTTCCAGCTTAGATAGAGAGGGGAAAGAGTAGGAGGAAAGATTTAAGAAGAAATTATCGTGAGCATGATACCAGAGTGACACTTCTCCTCCGACTTCTGCTAAAATCCAGGTACGTTTTGTAAACAGCTCTTTACCTTTTGACGACGGCCCGGTAAGAGGGAAGACCTTGTAGCTTTTCAGATGCACGGGTCCTTGTGGGAACCAGTACAATACCTTCAAGCAGGGTTCTGGTTTACGTTTTCCAACGTCTCCTGGTTTTCGCTTGGTCATCAGAGAATATGTCAGCTTCAGGCCTCTGACTTCAAGATAAACTTATTCCAGGAAGGAATAAACAAAGTTCTTGAGCTTACGCTTGTTCGAAGTGGACCCATAACAACATGTTATCAGTCCCAGCTGGATGACGAGTCCTTAGCGCGTGACTTGTGGTCATTCAGCTCTTTGGAAGGTTCACATCATCTTTCGAAGCTCCCAGAAACTCTGAAGCGTTCTCGCACAGTTAGAACTTAAAAAGCAGGAACAAAGAGAGGAGTGAACTTGCCTTATCAGGCCCAAGGTTACAGCCAGAGCAGAGAGAGATTTGTTTAGGGAAAGGCACAGCAAGCTGGAGCCCTTTCATGAAAAACAACGGATTACTGTCCTCTGAGTTTCTAAACAAAACCGTCCGGTCTCTGTGACCCGAGACTGCACCTTTGACACAGCAGTGAACACAGTTTAAACTCTTACAGAATAACACAGCTTAAAAGCACACATCATGAAAATGACAAAAGTTATTCTTGATCACATCAGCCTAAAATCAAAGATAGAAATAGTCTCTGTTGGTGACTATATTTATCAGATTACAGCTAAATGAATGATTTTGTAGTAAATGTCTTGCTTTACTGAAAGGTCAGTAAAGGTCATCACTGGACAGTTCAAAAACCTTAGTTTGACCCTGGGTAGGTCCATTACATTAACCAGCTAGTGAAGGTGCCAAACAGCTGTTACCCAGCTAGTGAAGGTGCCCTACAGTTGTTACCCAGCTAGTGAAGGTGCCCTACAGTTGTTACCCAGCTAGTGAAGGTGTCATACAACTGTTACTCAGCTAGTGAAGGTGCCCTACAGCTGTTACCCAGCTAGTGAACGTGCCCTACAGTTGTTACCCAGCTAGTGAAGGTGCCCTACTGCTGTTACCCAGCTAGTGAAGGTGTCATACAGCTGTTACCCAGCTAGTGAAGGTGCCCTACAGTTGTTACCCAGCTAGTGAAGGTGTCATACAGCTGTTACCCAGCTAGTGAAGGTGCCCTACAGTTGTTACCCAGCTAGTGAAGGTGCCCTACAGCTGTTACCCAGCTAGTGAAGGTGCCCTACAGTTGTTACCCAGCTAGTGAAGGTGCCATACAGCTGTTACCCAGCTAGTGAAGGTGCCCTACAGCTGTTACCCAGCTAGTGAAGGTGCCCTACAGCTGTTACCCAGCTAGTGAAGGTGCCCTACAGTTGTTACCCAGCTAGTGAAGGTGCCCTACAGTTGTTACCCAGCTAGTGAAGGTGCCCTACAGTTGTTACCCAGCTAGTGAAGGTGCCCTACAGCTGTTACCCAGCTAGTGAAGGTGCCCTACAGCTGTTACCCAGCTAGTGAAGGTGTCATACAGCTGTTACCCAGCTAGTGAAGGTGCCCTACAGTTGTTACCCAGCTAGTGAAGGTGTCATACAACTGTTAACCCAGCTAGTGAAGGTGCCCTACAGCTGTTACCCAGCTAGTGAAGGTGCCCTACAGTTGTTACCCAGCTAGTGAAGGTGCCCTACAGCTGTTACCCAGCTAGTGAAGGTGCCCTACAGCTGTTACCCAGCTAGTGAAGGTGCCCTACAGTTGTTACCCAGCTAGTGAAGGTGCCCTACAGTTGTTACCCAGCTAGTGAAGGTGCCCTACAGTTGTTACCCAGCTAGTGAAGGTGCCCTACAGCTGTTACCCAGCTAGTGAAGGTGCCCTACAGTTGTTACCCAGCTAGTGAAGGTGCCCTACAGTTGTTACCCAGCTAGTGAAGGTGCCCTACAGTTGTTACCCAGCTAGTGAAGGTGCCCTACAGTTGTTACCCAGCTAGTGAAGGTGCCCTACAGCTGTTACCCAGCTAGTGAAGGTGCCCTACAGTTGTTACCCAGCTAGTGAAGGTGCCCTACAGTTGTTACCCAGCTAGTGAAGGTGCCCTACAGTTGTTACCCAGCTAGTGAAGGTGCCCTACAGTTGTTACCCAGCTAGTGAAGGTGCCCTACAGTTGTTACCCAGCTAGTGAAGGTGCCCTACAGTTGTTACCCAGCTAGTGAAGGTGCCCTACAGATGTTACCCAGCTAGTGAAGGTGCCCTACAGTTGTTACCCAGCTAGTGAAGGTGCCATACAGCTGTTAACCAGCGAGTGAAGGTGCCATACAGTTGTTAACCAGCTAGTGAAGGTGCCCTACACCTGCTACCCAGCTAGTGAAGGTGCCCTACAGTTGTTACCCAGCTAGTGAAGGTGTCATACAACTGTTACTCAGCTAGTGAAGGTGCCCCACAGTAGTTACCCAGTTATTGAAGGTGCCCTACAGTTGTTACCCAGCTAGTGAAGGTGTCCTACAGTTGTTACCCAGCTAGTGAAGGTGTCATACAACTGTCACTCAGCTAGTGAAGGTGCCCTACAGCTGTTACCCAGCTAGTGAAGGTGCCCTACTGCTGTTACCCAGCTAGTGAAGGTGTCATACAGCTGTTACCCAGCTAGTGAAGGTGCCCTACAGTTGTAACCCATTTTAGTGAAGGTGTCATACAGTTGTTACCCAGCTAGTGAAGGTGCCCTACACCTGTTACCCAGCTAGTGAAGGTGCCCTACATTTGTTACCCAGCTAGTGAAGGTGCCCCACAGTAGTTACCCAGCTAGTGAAGGTGCCCTACAGCTGTTACCCAGCTAGTGAAGGTGCCCTACAGTGTTACCCAGCTAGTGAAGGTGCCCTACAGTTGTTACCCAGCTAGTGAAGGTGCCCTACAGTTGTTACCCAGCTAGTGAAGGTGCCCTACAGTTGTTACCCAGCTAGTGAAGGTGCCCTACAGTTGTTACCCAGCTAGTGAAGGTGCCCTACAGCTGTTACCCAGCTAGTGAAGGTGCCCTACAGTTGTTACCCAGCTAGTGAAGGTGCCCTACAGCTGTTACCCAGCTAGTGAAGGTGCCCTACAGTTGTTACCCAGCTAGTGAAGGTGCCCTACAGTTGTTACCCAGCTAGTGAAGGTGCCCTACAGTTGTTACCCAGCTAGTGAAGGTGCCCTACAGCTGTTACCCAGCTAGTGAAGGTGCCCTACAGTTGTTACCCAGCTAGTGAAGGTGCCCTACAGTTGTTACCCAGCTAGTGAAGGTGCCCTACAGTTGTTACCCAGCTAGTGAAGGTGCCCTACAGATGTTACCCAGCTAGTGAAGGTGCCCTACAGTTGTTACCCAGCTAGTGAAGGTGCCATACAGCTGTTAACCAGCGAGTGAAGGTGCCATAAAGTTGTTAATGTAAGAATTATGAGGAGGTCAATATTAATACTGACCTCTTTACCTTAATTAATTTACTTATTCAGATTGAATAGTAAATTCACGGATTCTGTTCTTTTTCAGTTTACCCAATATTTCTGTGATCTTTATGATGGATAAATAAACAGAGCCATTAAGTGACAATGGACATTGACTTAGTTTGGTATGCCAGGCGACACTACCATTTATTTAAAATAAATCAACTAAATTAACACCATTACACTTGATTGACATGATTTCACTTTCTTTCAAATTAATACGTCAGCACACTTAAATTTAACACAACAGACTTCAATATTGGATGTTAACATATTTAGTCTGTGGGCTCTTCAGCTTAATTATAGTTTCCAGCTTAGATAGAGAGGGGAAAGAGTAGGAGGAAAGATTTAAGAAGAAATTATCGTGAGCATGATACCAGAGTGACACTTCTCCTCCGACTTCTGCTAAAATCCAGGTACGTTTTGTAAACAGCTCTTTACCTTTTGACGACGGCCCGGTAAGAGGGAAGACCTTGTAGCTTTTCAGATGCACGGGTCCTTGTGGGAACCAGTACAATACCTTCAAGCAGGGTTCTGGTTTACGTTTTCCAACGTCTCCTGGTTTTCGCTTGGTCATCAGAGAATATGTCAGCTTCAGGCCTCTGACTTCAAGATAAACTTATTCCAGGAAGGAATAAACAAAGTTCTTGAGCTTACGCTTGTTCGAAGTGGACCCATAACAACATGTTATCAGTCCCAGCTGGATGACGAGTCCTTAGCGCGTGACTTGTGGTCATTCAGCTCTTTGGAAGGTTCACATCATCTTTCGAAGCTCCCAGAAACTCTGAAGCGTTCTCGCACAGTTAGAACTTAAAAAGCAGGAACAAAGAGAGGAGTGAACTTGCCTTATCAGACCCAAGGTTACAGCCAGAGCAGAGAGAGATTTGTTTAGGGAAAGGCACAGCAAGCTGGAGCCCTTTCATGAAAAACAACGGATTACTGTCCTCTGAGTTTCTAAACAAAACCGTCCGGTCTCTGTGACCCGAGACTGCACCTTTGACACAGCAGTGAACACAGTTTAAACTCTTACAGAATAACACAGCTTAAAAGCACACATCATGAAAATGACAAAAGTTATTCTTTTGATCACATCAGCCTAAAATCAAAGATAGAAATAGTCTCTTTTGGTGACTATATTTATCAGATTACAGCTAAATGAATGATTTTGTAGTAAATGTCTTGCTTTACTGAAAGGTCAGTAAAGGTCATCACTGGACAGTTCAAAAACCTTAGTTTGACCCTGGGTAGGTCCATTACATTAACCAGCTAGTGAAGGTGCCAAACAGCTGTTACCCAGCTAGTGAAGGTGCCCTACAGTTGTTACCCAGCTAGTGAAGGTGCCCTACAGTTGTTACCCAGCTAGTGAAGGTGTCATACAACTGTTACTCAGCTAGTGAAGGTGCCCTACAGCTGTTACCCAGCTAGTGAACGTGCCCTACAGTTGTTACCCAGCTAGTGAAGGTGCCCTACTGCTGTTACCCAGCTAGTGAAGGTGTCATACAGCTGTTACCCAGCTAGTGAAGGTGCCCTACAGTTGTTACCCAGCTAGTGAAGGTGTCATACAGCTGTTACCCAGCTAGTGAAGGTGCCCTACAGCTGTTACCCAGCTAGTGAAGGTGCCCTACAGCTGTTACCCAGCTAGTGAAGGTGCCCTACAGTTGTTACCCAGCTAGTGAAGGTGCCCTACAGCTGTTACCCAGCTAGTGAAGGTGCCCTACAGTTGTTACCCAGCTAGTGAAGGTGCCCTACAGCTGTTACCCAGCTAGTGAAGGTGCCCTACAGCTGTTACCCAGCTAGTGAAGGTGCCCTACAGCTGTTACCCAGCTAGTGAAGGTGCCCCACAGTAGTTACCCAGCTAGTGAAGGTGCCCTACAGCTGTTACCCAGCTAGTGAAGGTGCCACACAGTAGTTACCCAGCTAGTGAAGGTGTCATACAGCTGTTACCCAGCTAGTGAAGGTGCCCTACAGTTGTTACCCAGCTAGTGAAGGTGTCATACAACTGTAACCCAGCTAGTGAAGGTGCCCTACAGCTGTTACCCAGCTAGTGAAGGTGCCTTACAGTTGTTAACCAGCTAGTGAAGGTGCCCTACAGCTGTTACCCAGCTAGTGAAGGTCCCTACAGCTGTTACCCAGCTAGTGAAGGTGCCCTACAGTTGTTACCCAGCTAGTGAAGGTGCCCTACAGTTGTTACCCAGCTAGTGAAGGTGCCCTACAGTTGTTACCCAGCTAGTGAAGGTGCCCTACAGTTGTTACCCAGCTAGTGAAGGTGCCCTACAGTTGTTACCCAGCTAGTGAAGGTGCCCTACAGTTGTTACCCAGCTAGTGAAGGTGCCCTACAGATGTTACCCAGCTAGTGAAGGTGCCCTACAGTTGTTACCCAGCTAGTGAAGGTGCCATACAGCTGTTACCCAGCTAGTGAAGGTGCCATACAGTTGTTAACCAGCTAGTGAAGGTGCCCTACAGCTGTTACCCAGCTAGTGAAGGTGCCCTACAGTTGTTACCCAGCTAGTGAAGGTGCCATACAGCTGTTACCCAGCTAGTGAAGGTGCCACTGTTACCCAGCTAGTGAAGGTGCCATACAGTTGTTACCCAGCTAGTGAAGGTGCCCTACAGTTGTTACCCAGCTAGTGAAGGTGCCTACAGTTGTTACCCAGCTAGTGAAGGTGCCTACAGTTGTTACCCAGCTAGTGAAGGTGCCCTACAGTTGTTACCCAGCTAGTGAAGGTGCCATACAGTTGTTAACCAGCAAGTGAAGGTGCCATACAGTTGTTAACCAGCAAGTGAAGGTGCCCTACAGTTGTTACCCAGCTAGTGAAGGTGCCCTACAGTTGTTACCCAGCTAGTGAAGGTGTCATACAGCTGTTACCCAGCTAGTGAAGGTGCCCTACAGTTGTTACCCAGCTAGTGAAGGTGTCATACAACTGTTACCCAGCTAGTGAAGGTGTCATACAACTGTTAACCAGCTAGTGAAGGTGCCCTCCAATTGTTACCCAGCTAGTGAAGGTGCCCTACAGCTGTTACCCAGCTAGTGAAGGTGCCCTACAGTTGTTACCCAGCTAGTGAAGGTGTCCCACAGTAGTTACCCAGCTAGTGAAGGTGCCCTACAGCTGTTACCCATCTAGTGAAGGTTCCCCACAGTAGTTATCCAGCTAGTGAAGGTGCCATACAGTTGTTACCCAGCTAGTGAAGGTGCCCCACAGTAGTTACCCAGCTAGTGAAGGTGCCCTACAGCTGTTACCCAGCTAGTGAAGGTGCCCCACAGTAGTTACCCAGCTAGTGAAGGTGCCATACAGTTGTTACCCAGCTAGTGAAGGTGCCCTACAATTGTTACCCAGCTAGTGAAGGTGCCCTACTGCTGTTACACAGCTAGTGAAGGTGTCATACAGCTGTTACCCAGCTAGTGAAGGTGCCCTACAGTTGTTACCCAGCTAGTGAAGGTGTCATACAACTGTTACCAGCTAGTGAAGGTGCCCTACAGTTGTTACCCAGCTAGTGAAGGTGCCCTACAGCTGTTACCCAGCTAGTGAAGGTGCCCTACAGTTGTTACCCAGCTAGTGAAGGTGCCCTACAGTTGTTACCCAGCTAGTGAAGGTGCCCTACAGTTGTTACCCAGCTAGTGAAGGTGCCCTACAGTTGTTACCCAGCTAGTGAAGGTGCCATACAGTTGTTAACCAGCAAGTGAAGGTGCCATACAGTTGTTAACCAGCAAGTGAAGGTGCCCTACAGTTGTTACCCAGCTAGTGAAGGTGCCCTACAGTTGTTACCCAGCTAGTGAAGGTGTCATACAGCTGTTACCCAGCTAGTGAAGGTGCCCTACAGTTGTTACCCAGCTAGTGAAGGTGTCATACAACTGTTACCCAGCTAGTGAAGGTGTCATACAACTGTTAACCAGCTAGTGAAGGTGCCCTCCAATTGTTACCCAGCTAGTGAAGGTGCCCTACAGCTGTTACCCAGCTAGTGAAGGTGCCCTACAGTTGTTACCCAGCTAGTGAAGGTGTCCCACAGTAGTTACCCAGCTAGTGAAGGTGCCCTACAGCTGTTACCCATCTAGTGAAGGTTCCCCACAGTAGTTATCCAGCTAGTGAAGGTGCCATACAGTTGTTACCCAGCTAGTGAAGGTGCCCCACAGTAGTTACCCAGCTAGTGAAGGTGCCCTACAGCTGTTACCCAGCTAGTGAAGGTGCCCCACAGTAGTTACCCAGCTAGTGAAGGTGCCATACAGTTGTTACCCAGCTAGTGAAGGTGCCCTACAATTGTTACCCAGCTAGTGAAGGTGCCCTACTGCTGTTACACAGCTAGTGAAGGTGTCATACAGCTGTTACCCAGCTAGTGAAGGTGCCCTACAGTTGTTACCCAGCTAGTGAAGGTGTCATACAACTGTTACCCAGCTAGTGAAGGTGTCATACAACTGTTAACCAGCTAGTGAAGGTGCCCTACAGTTGTTACCCAGCTAGTGAAGGTGCCCTACAGCTGTTACGCAGCTAGTGAAGGTGCCCTACAGTTGTTACCCAGCTAGTGAAGGTGCCCCACAGTAGTTACCCAGCTAGTGAAGGTGCCCTACAGCTGTTACCCAGCTAGTGAAGGTAACCCACAGTAGTTACCCAGCTAGTGAAGGTGCCATACAGTTGTTACCCAGCTAGTGAAGGTGCCCTACAGTTGTTACCCAGCTAGTGAAGGTGTCCTACAGTTGTTACCCAGCTAGTGAAGGTGTCATACAACTGTTACTCAGCTAGTGAAGGTGCCCTACAGCTGTTACCCAGCTAGTGAAGGTGCCCTACTGCTGTTACCCAGCTAGTGAAGGTGTCATACAGCTGTTACCCAGCTAGTGAAGGTGCCCTACAGTTGTAACCCATTTTAGTGAAGGTGTCATACAGTTGTTACCCAGCTAGTGAAGGTGCCCTACACCTGTTACCCAGCTAGTGAAGGTGCCCTACATTTGTTACCCAGCTAGTGAAGGTGCCCCACAGTAGTTACCCAGCTAGTGAAGGTGCCCTACAGCTGTTACCCAGCTAGTGAAGGTGCCCCACAGTAGTTACCCAGCTAGTGAAGGTGCCATACAGTTGTTACCCAGCTAGTGAAGGTGCCCTACAGCTTTTACCCAGCTAGTGAAGGTGCCCCACAGTAGTTACCCAGCTAGTGAAGGTGCCCTACAGTTGTTACCCAGCTAGTGAAGGTGCCCTACAGCTGTTACCCAGTAAGTGAAGGTGCCCGACAGCTGTTACATAGCTAGTGAAGGTGCCCTACTGCTGTTATCCAGCTGGTGAAGGTGTCATACAGCTGTTACCCAGCTAGTGATGGTGCCCTACAGTTGTTACCCAGCTAGTGAAGGTGTTATACAACTGTTACCCAGCTAGTGAAGGTGCCCTACAGCTGTTACCCAGCTAGTGAAGGTTCCTTACAGTTGTTAACCAGCTAGTGAAGGTGCCCTACAGCTGTTACCCAGCTAGTGAAGGTTCCTTACAGTTGTTAACCAGCTAGTGAAGGTGCCCTACAGTTGTTACCCAGCTAGTGAAGGTGCCCTACAGTTGTTACCCAGCTAGTGAAGGTGCCCTACAGATGTTACCCAGCTAGTGAAGGTGCCCTACAGTTGTTACCCAGCTAGTGAAGGTGCCATACAGCTGTTAACCAGCGAGTGAAGGTGCCATAAAGTTGTTAATGTAAGAATTATGAGGAGGTCAATATTAATACTGACCTCTTTACCTTAATTAATTTACTTATTCAGATTGAATAGTAAATTCACGGATTCTGTTCTTTTTCAGTTTACCCAATATTTCTGTGATCTTTATGATGGATAAATAAACAGAGCCATTAAGTGACAATGGACATTGACTTAGTTTGGTATGCCAGGCGACACTACCATTTATTTAAAATAAATCAACTAAATTAACACCATTACACTTGATTGACATGATTTCACTTTCTTTCAAATTAATACGTCAGTACACTTAAATTTAACACAACAGACTTCAATATTGGATGTTAACATATTTAGTCTGTGGGCTCTTCAGCTTAATTATAGTTTCCAGCTTAGATAGAGAGGGGAAAGAGTAGGAGGAAAGATTTAAGAAGAAATTATCGTGAGCATGATACCAGAGTGACACTTCTCCTCCGACTTCTGCTAAAATCCAGGTACGTTTTGTAAACAGCTCTTTACCTTTTGACGACGGCCCGGTAAGAGGGAAGACCTTGTAGCTTTTCAGATGCACGGGTCCTTGTGGGAACCAGTACAATACCTTCAAGCAGGGTTCTGGTTTACGTTTTCCAACGTCTCCTGGTTTTCGCTTGGTCATCAGAGAATATGTCAGCTTCAGGCCTCTGACTTCAAGATAAACTTATTCCAGGAAGGAATAAACAAAGTTCTTGAGCTTACGCTTGTTCGAAGTGGACCCATAACAACATGTTATCAGTCCCAGCTGGATGACGAGTCCTTAGCGCGTGACTTGTGGTCATTCAGCTCTTTGGAAGGTTCACATCATCTTTCGAAGCTCCCAGAAACTCTGAAGCGTTCTCGCACAGTTAGAACTTAAAAAGCAGGAACAAAGAGAGGAGTGAACTTGCCTTATCAGGCCCAAGGTTACAGCCAGAGCAGAGAGAGATTTGTTTAGGGAAAGGCACAGCAAGCTGGAGCCCTTTCATGAAAAACAACGGATTACTGTCCTCTGAGTTTCTAAACAAAACCGTCCGGTCTCTGTGACCCGAGACTGCACCTTTGACACAGCAGTGAACACAGTTTAAACTCTTACAGAATAACACAGCTTAAAAGCACACATCATGAAAATGACAAAAGTTATTCTTTTGATCACATCAGCCTAAAATCAAAGATAGAAATAGTCTCTTTTGGTGACTATATTTATCAGATTACAGCTAAATGAATGATTTTGTAGTAAATGTCTTGCTTTACTGAAAGGTCAGTAAAGGTCATCACTGGACAGTTCAAAAACCTTAGTTTGACCCTGGGTAGGTCCATTACATTAACCAGCTAGTGAAGGTGCCAAACAGCTGTTACCCAGCTAGTGAAGGTGCCCTACAGTTGTTACCCAGCTAGTGAAGGTGCCCTACAGTTGTTACCCAGCTAGTGAAGGTGTCATACAACTGTTACTCAGCTAGTGAAGGTGCCCTACAGCTGTTACCCAGCTAGTGAACGTGCCCTACAGTTGTTACCCAGCTAGTGAAGGTGCCCTACTGCTGTTACCCAGCTAGTGAAGGTGTCATACAGCTGTTACCCAGCTAGTGAAGGTGCCCTACAGTTGTTACCCAGCTAGTGAAGGTGTCATACAACTGTTACCCAGCTAGTGAAGGTGCCCTACAGTTGTTACCCAGCTAGTGAAGGTGCCCTACAGCTGTTACCCAGCTAGTGAAGGTGCCCTACAGTTGTTACCCAGCTAGTGAAGGTGCCCTACAGCTGTTACCCAGCTAGTGAAGGTGCCCTACAGTTGTTACCCAGCTAGTGAAGGTGCCCTACAGCTGTTACCCAGCTAGTGAAGGTGCCCTACAGTTGTTACCCAGCTAGTGAAGGTGCCCTACAGCTGTTACCCAGCTAGTGAAGGTGCCCTACAGTTGTTACCCAGCTAGTGAAGGTGCCCTACAGTTGTTACCCAGCTAGTGAAGGTGCCCTACAGTTGTTACCCAGCTAGTGAAGGTGTCATACAGCTGTTACCCAGCTAGTGAAGGTGCCCTACAGTTGTTACCCAGCTAGTGAAGGTGTCATACAACTGTTACCCAGCTAGTGAAGGTGCCCTACAGCTGTTACCCAGCTAGTGAAGGTGCCCTACAGTTGTTACCCAGCTAGTGAAGGTGCCCTACAGCTGTTACCCAGCTAGTGAAGGTGCCCTACAGCTGTTACCCAGCTAGTGAAGGTGCCCTACAGTTGTTACCCAGCTAGTGAAGGTGCCCTACAGTTGTTACCCAGCTAGTGAAGGTGCCCTACAGTTGTTACCCAGCTAGTGAAGGTGCCCTACAGTTGTTACCCAGCTAGTGAAGGTGCCCTACAGTTGTTACCCAGCTAGTGAAGGTGCCCTACAGTTGTTACCCAGCTAGTGAAGGTGCCCTACAGATGTTACCCAGCTAGTGAAGGTGCCCTACAGTTGTTACCCAGCTAGTGAAGGTGCCATACAGCTGTTAACCAGCGAGTGAAGGTGCCATACAGTTGTTAACCAGCTAGTGAAGGTGCCCTACAGCTGTTACCCAGCTAGTGAAGGTGCCCTACAGTTGTTACCCAGCTAGTGAAGGTGTCATACAGCTGTTACCCAGCTAGTGAAGGTGCCCTACAGTTGTTACCCAGCTAGTGAAGGTGCCCTACAGTTGTTACCCAGCTAGTGAAGGTGTCATACAACTGTTACCCAGCTAGTGAAGGTGCCCTACAGCTGTTACCCA
>JBBPBX010048156.1:8583-25872 GCA_038048925.1 Garcialebias charrua | reverse complement strand
CCGGCAATGCGGACCAAGCTCTGACACCGGTCGTACAGGGACCTAACAGCCCTTATCAAAGGGCCTGGTACCCCATACTCCCGGAGTACCCCCCACAGAACCCCCCGAGGGACGCGGTCGAATGCCTTCTCCAAGTCCACAAAGCACATGTAAACTGGTTGGGCAAACTCCCACGCACCCTCCAGGACCCTGTTGAGGGTGTAGAGCTGGTCCAGTGTTCCACGACCAGGACGAAAACCACACTGCTCCTCCTGAATCCGAGGTTCGACTATCCGACGGACCCTCCTCTCCAGAACCCCTGAATAGACCTTACCAGGGAGGCTTAAGAGTGTGATCCCCCTATAGTTGGAACACACCCTACGGTCCCCCTTTTTGAATAGGGGAACCACCACCCCAGTCTGCCAATCCAAGGGAACTGCCCCCGATGTCCACGCGATATTGCAGAGTCGCGTAAGCCAACACAACCCTACAACATCCAGAGCCCTAAGGAACTCCGGGCGAATCTCATCCACCCCCGGAGCCTTGCCACCGCGGAGCTTTTTAACCACCTCGGCGACCTCAGCACCAGAGATCGGAGAACCCGACCCAAAGTCCCCAGGCTCTGCTTCCTCAGTGGAAGACGTGCCAGTAGGATTGAGGAGGTCTTCGAAGTATTCCGCCCACCGACTCACAACATCCCGAGTTGAGGTCAGTAGCACGCCACCTCCACCATAAATGGTGTTGGTCTCGTACCTCTTTCCCCCCCTGAGACGCCGGATGGTGGACCAGAATCGCCTCGAAGCCGTACGGAAGTCATTCTCCATGGCCTCTCCGAACTCCTCCCACGCCCGAGTTTTTGCCTCAGCAACCACCCGAGCCGCATGCCGCTTGGACTGCCGGTACCTATCAGCTGCTTCCGGGGTCCCACAAGCCAAAAAGGCCCAATAGGACTCCTTCTTCAGCCTGACAGCATCCCTCACTGCCGGTGTCCACCACCGGGTTCGAGGGTTGCCACCACGACAGGCACCAACAACCTTGCGGCCACAGCTCCGATAAGCTGCCTCGACAATAGAGGCGCGGAACACGGCCCACTCGGACTCCATGTCCCCCGCCTCCCTTGGAACGTGTTCAAAGCTCTCCCGGAGGTGGGAGTTAAAGCTCCGTCTCACTCCTTCATCTTTAAAAACTGTCTATGATAGGCTAAGTGCTTGGTAACTGTAGAGTACTGTACATCTATTTATTTAATTTAAAAAAATTGTATGTGATCCTACTTACGAATTTTCGACTTACTGTAGTAATACAGGCCTTCATGCTTGACCTTCAAGTACACCTCTCTGCATCTCTTTGAAACTCTTAAGTGTTACACTTTCTTGAAGCTCTCAAGGAAACAAGTGACACTATTATTGTTACAATTATTTTGAATTAATGGACACTAATTAATCAGATTGAACTTTCTCTTTAATGTGTGTTAATTCAGAATTGATCTACAGTATATTTTGTCATTTAATGATGATCTGTTACTTGCATGAGTTTGACCCTTCTGCTGGTTTATTTCTGCAGAACAGGTTTTAATATTATGGCACAGTTCAGGGTAAACTTTTAACTTGCAACTTCCTTCTCTGTTTTGTCTGTGAAAGTTAGCCATAATATTCTCTGTGCTCACAGGCCAGGCCATCTGGCCGATTCTGTAAACAGTTTTCCTGTTGTCCGTCAAGAGACATTTCTGCCTATGGGATGAAAACTCCATCCGTTGTTTTGTTAAACCAGCCAATAGTTATTGAGGAGGTGGGGGAGACCCCGCCTCCCATATAAAGATCCACTTCCTGCATTTTCATTTTAGTGTCGAAGGAGAGAACTTGCTACCAACTGGTTTCTCCTCTGGAAAAAGCTGGAAACGTCCCGGTCATTGTGTCAATTAGACCCACGTCTCAGCTGGAGTCACGGCAAAGCCTTGCTGTGCCTCAAAACACTCATTTCTGAAAGAATTTGTTTTCTGAAGTTTTATTTTGAAAATAAGTCAGTGTGATTGGCTCTGTTCCTGCCGGTGAAAGCGTGCTCCCGTTCGTCTGAATCAGCCATACACGGAAGTCGACTGGACGTGAGCTGGACCACACAGTCCGGTAGTGTCCACAAACTTCTCAGCCCTCATCTCCAAGGGACTATCGTCACCAGGTAAAGAGGCGTTGTTTGTATGCTGAACGCTCGGAAGTACAGTCGGACCTGTTCGGGAAGGTGCCACCCTGTAGCTTCAAAATAATTAACTTCGGGTAACTTATCCGCTCATTCTCAATCAGTTCATCTGGACAGTTTCTTTTTAGCAGAAACGTTTCACCCTCACTCCAGAGGGCTTCCTCAGTCAGAGTAGTCCAAAGCACACTGAAGTTAACCCACCAAGTAAGCAACTTATGTGGACCAACCAGTTTGCTGTAGCCAAGATGGTTTCTGGGGGCGTGTCCCTCGTCGACTCCTCCCAGGCAGGCAGACATGTCCAAAGTGGTTCAAGACAAGAAAGTTAATTCTCAATAGTCCAGGTATCAAATCCGCTCATTCTCAATCAGTTCATCTGGACAGTTTCTTTTTAGCAGAAACGTTTCACCCTCACTCCAGAGGGCTTCCTCAGTCAGAGTAGTCCAAAGCACACTGAAGTTAACCCACCAAGTAAGCAACTTATGTGGACCAACCAGTTTGCTGTAGCCAAGATGGTTTCTGGGGGCGTGTCCCTCGTCGACTCCTCCCAGGCAGGCAGACATGTCCAAAGTGGTTCAAGACAAGAAAGTTAATTCTCAATAGTCCAGGTATCAAATCCGCTCATTCTCAATCAGTTCATCTGGACAGTTTCTTTTTAGCAGAAACGTTTCACCCTCACTCCAGAGGGCTTCCTCAGTCAGAGTAGTCCAAAGCACACTGAAGTTAACCCACCAAGTAAGCAACTTATGTGGACCAACCAGTTTGCTGTAGCCAAGATGGTTTCTGGGGGCGTGTCCCTCGTCGACTCCTCCCAGGCAGGCAGACATGTCCAAAGTGGTTCAAGACAAGAAAGTTAATTCTCAATAGTCCAGGTATCAAATCCGCTCATTCTCAATCAGTTCATCTGGACAGTTTCTTTTTAGCAGAAACGTTTCACCCTCACTCCAGAGGGCTTCCTCAGTCAGAGTAGTCCAAAGCACACTGAAGTTAACCCACCAAGTAAGCAACTTATGTGGACCAACCAGTTTGCTGTAGCCAAGATGGTTTCTGGGGGCGTGTCCCTCGTCGACTCCTCCCAGGCAGGCAGACATGTCCAAAGTGGTTCAAGACAAGAAAGTTAATTCTCAATAGTCCAGGTATCAAATCCGCTCATTCTCAATCAGTTCATCTGGACAGTTTCGGGTAACTTAGCTTTCAATTCTGTAATCTTCCTCCTATTTCTTCCTTTTTCTTAACACAGTGAAACTTTAAGTTATGTGCCAACAGTTAAATTCTAACTGTCTGTTTGTTTTAATTTGAATTCTTGTCAACGTAGTTATTAAATCAGAGCTAATATCGATACAAATGTTTAATGTACTTTTATGATAATTTCAATAAAAGGTCTATTTTCTGGTGGACCAACATAAATTGAAGTCTCTCGTGAAATTACATTTTTCCTAGTCACAGTTAAAGCAATTTAATATCGGAAAAAGGGTGAACTCGCGAATTGGTGGTAAGTTTGTGCAGATAAACTCTGCTCAGACCTGTGCATCTAAAATATAGGTAAGTCAGTAAACTGACCAATAAGTCCTATATTATTACAATAATGGTGGCCCTGTAAGTGTTTAAATACCTTACAGTGCCTATGTTACATTACGAACGGCCCGTAGGTACGGAACTCGCTCGTAAGTCGGGGACTACCTGTAGTTATTTCTAGGAACATTTTTCAACCCATCTCCCCCTTATGAAACAACAAAATTCCTACCTTTTTTCAATTTGGCAGTCAATAAGCTAAAGTTATGTGGCTGTTAAATGTGAAAGTATGTCTAAATTTACTATCCTATAGCCTGAGCACCAGTGTCCATATTCCAGAAAATACTTCCTAAGACCCCAGCCTACTGCCACCTCCAATTTGGTTTTTAAAACCATATAGCAAACTGTAATCTGAGATATCATCACATTGTCTTTAAAGTTATAATCATTTACCAAAGTGTATCCCTTGTGTCAAATCAGACTCCCAACATGCACTCCGTCAAGGACAACTGCTATCTCTCCAGCTCTTTAAAACATTGTATGAATGTTTGTGCAGACACAAATTTTACTTGCAAAAACAAAAATATAAAGGTTAACTTGTTTCAGTGTTAGGAGCTGGGATCATTATCCCTGTTTCATCACAGAGTTACAGGAACCAGAAAAAGTAAATTTTCAGACCCACATAAGTACAGTCTAAACTAAAGGCCCCCCCATAGCTCTGCGTTCGGCCGTACACCGTACTACGCGCGCGTTCTGTGCGTGCACGTTCGCCCGCACAGCTCTGCGTTCGTTCTCGCGTTTTCGCTCCAAATTCACAGCGCAGAGCGTTCGCTGATTGGTCATTTGCTGACACGCCTACTGAATTGATTGACAGGTCGGGGGGAGAGAAAAAAAGGCGAGCCGGCAGCTTCACACAGCTTCAGCCGCAGAGGTGTTATATCTTATTAAAAAGTTCTAAAAAAAAATAAAAAAAAACAGGGAGCGCTGGTCCTGCAGCCCACAGCCACCAGGAAATTTGCAGAAACTTGCGCAGCCACGTTGGACACGAGTTTAATTTGCTCGCGACAAATTCATTCATTTCCTCATTATTTCAGTCATGGAGTCAGCGGAGGAGGAAGCGATCACTTGACTTTTGGCAAAAAAAACTAAAGAAAAGGCCAGATCAGGGATGAATAGGAGGAATTTAATACATTTGTGTCACATACAAAACAGTCTGACGCCAGGCAGTTTATTGTGAGACAACGCGCCTCGCGTACGCGGGCGTAAAATTTGAGCTTTGCATGTACATGGTCAAAGTCAAAGTCAAAGTCAACTTTATTGTCAGAACTGCAATATGTACAGGACATACACAGGATTGAAATTGCGTTTCTCTCAGTCCCTCGGTGCAACAGTAACCATTTAAACACTAAAACACTGAAACATTTAATAAACATAAGCATAAAATAGTAAAAATGTAACACTGTCCTGAGTTTTTGCATAGTAGTATAAAAGTATGAAAATTTACACCAACACTAAAACTAAAACACTAAACATTTAATGAACATAAGCATAAAATGAAATAATAAAAGTGTAATACTGTCCTGAGTTTTTTCATAGTAGTATAAAAAAGTATAAAAAGTATATCTGTAAAATAAACTGAAGGTTCTAGCATTGTAATTTCCAAAGAGTGGCAAAGCAGCATATGAGTTAATGTACACAGTTTATGAAGTCATATGCTGCTTTGCCACTCTTTGCAAATTACAATGCTAGAACCTTCAGTTTATTTGGTACGCTTGTGTCTCTGCGTACGTACGTGTAGTGCGGCGTACGGCTGAGGGGACCTTAAGAATCATGTGGCCTGCACTGGCAAGCCCTAACATGAGCATATGTGTTTCATTTAAAAATGTATCATAGCAGACTGTAGATTTGATCAGGATACCAAGGTCATTGACAGATGCTATGCTAACGGGAGGTCCAACTACAATTTCCAAATTTTCCGTTCGTTTAAACTAGATTTTCAAGATCTTGAGGACAAACCCCTCCTTCTCCTCAACAATTTGCGGGCCATTAACTGCCTTTTGTTATAAATATGGGGCACTGAATATGCAGGTAACTCAGACACACCCACCACCCCTGACTGCATTCCAATGTTTCCAACAAACAGAAACATTATGGCACCCAAGAAGACCTACACTGTTTCAGAAGTGTTGGAATTACTGACTGCTGTGGATGACTGCGAGTCCGATGGAGGAGAGGAACTAGCTTTTGACAAAGTAGATAATTCAGACACTGAGTTGAAGTTGAACTTAGAACTTTCTACAGATGAGGATACCAGTGGCGAATCTGATAAAGAGCAGTGCAGCCCTCCCAGAGAAAAACGTTCAGAAGCAAAGAACAACATATCGGCATCAAGCGTGAAAGCAAAGGATGGGACAGTTTGGGAGACTGTAGGTGCTGTACACCTGTAGCAGCAAGAATTCAATGCAGAAGCTGTATTCCAGAGAGGGCAGGACCTACAGAACATGCCAAGGTAATATTTCTGTTTGTTAGACATTTTTGTGTTGTGTTTGTATAAATATTTATAATTTTGTAGTTTTGCAGTGCGTATATTGCTTTTTTTTTGTCCTCAGGATCTCCCGATCGGAAGGTTGGCGGTTCGAATCCCGGTTCCCCACACCATGTGTCGTTGTGTCCTTGGGCAAGACACTTAACCCCGAGTTGCTCCCGGTAGGACTGGAAAGCACCTTGCATGGTAGTCTGCCGCTACCGGTGTATGAATGTATGTAGCATTCAATGTGTGTAGCACTTTGAGATTTTCACTAATGAAAAGTGCGTTATAAATTTAATTCATTATTATTATTATTAATATTTTGTTTGTTTTTTTCTTAGTAAAAAAGCAAAATTGTTGTCACATATCAAAACTAAAACAAAGCAAATTGTAGTAAAACGGAAGTGATATATAATTAAAACATTTATTTATTTTCTTTCCTGTAACGTCGGATAACGAGTAGACTTCAGAGCTTTCTGTGTTTGTTCAAGATGGAGATGCTTCTGATCATCACAGTGCACCAACCATGAAGCCCACAGAACAAATGACACCTGGAGCCTTTTTGTCAGTGAGCTTATGGCTTTCATAGCAGTTCTGCTTCTACGAGCAACTCTCTGCCCAATTGTTACAATGATTGAGTCTTGGTCCAAAAAATATGCTGTGCCTGTAATCAAGGAGACAATGTCCCGTGACTGCTACAAAGAAATCATGAGGTACTTGTGTTTTGACAACAAGGACACCCGTGCGGAACTGTGAAGACCGACAGATTTGCTGCAGTTTCAGACATTTGGCAACGTTTTGTAAGTAACTATCAGCAGTGCTACGTACCAGGACAGCACATTACTGTTGATGAGCAGCTGTTTCCAACCAAGGTACGCTGCCCTTTTACACAGTACATCGCAACTAAGCCAGATAAATTTGGCATAAAGTTTTGGATTGCTGCAGACTTGGACACAAAGTATATGTGCAACGCCATTCCATATTTAGGAAAGGACCCCAGCCGTCCTAAAGGAGAAAGACTATCTGAGAATGTTGTCATGAAACTCATGGAACCATTTCTGGGCAATGGAAGAACTGTAACCATGGACAACTTCTTCACATCTGTGACACTGGCTAACAGACTGCTAAACCACAACACAACTCTGCTCGGCACAATCAACAAAATTAGACGGGAGATTCCCCTTCCAGCAAAAAATGGCAAGGGCTGGAAAGAATTCTCCACACAAGTGTACAAATCAGGCAGTGCCACACTGACCGCGTATGCTCCTAAGAAAAACAAGTTGGTCTGTGTTCTCAGCACCATGCACCAACAAGTGCTAGTTGGCAATGAACAAAAAAAAAAAAACACTATAACAGATTACAACTCCATGAAGGTATGTAGATAAGTAATATTGCTGCAATGGTTTTATACATCTATACTTTACTTGTTATATTGTTGTTCAAAATCTAACATTTAATTTAATTTAATTTTTTGCAGTGTGGCGTTGACATAATGGACCAGATGGCACGTGTATATACGGTGCGTGCCGGCACATGCAGGTGGCCCATTGCCGTGTTCTACAACATGCTTGACCTAGCAGCAATAAATGCTTATGTGTTATACAAGGCCTGCACTGGGTCCAAGGAAAGCAGAAGAGACTTCATACATGGCCTTGCACTGGAACTTTGTCAGCGTTTTATGATAGAAAAGGCCATGCTGAAAAAGCCACGTCCCTAGCCTGGTCCTTGAAAGATAACACAGTGTCAGGTTCAGACCCTCTGCAAAAGAGACCGCAGCAAAAAACAGTGTGCAATTTGTAAGAAATTTACTTGTCGCAAATGTAGAAATGAGGACAACTGGGTGTGTAATAAGTGTTAGATGTGAAGCAGCAACAACTATACACCAACATTTAGATTTTGTTGTAAAAACAAAATTTATATATTGCTTTTGTATGATGATTTGTAAATAGTATTTTCAATAAAATGCTGCAAATTCATGTTTATGTATCTTGAACCTAATTCCCTCTGCCATATCTGCTGATTTTGGACTGAGGGGTTGGGTGTAGAATTAATGAGCTGTGGGATCATTAGCATGTGAATCGATATTATCTAGCTCACAGAAAGGGAGCGGGGGATTTAGAAGCCAAGTTCACTTGCGCAAAAAAGCGCAGCCTTAGTCAAAGTAGTGTTAAGTGTTATAGCCTAAACTTATTGAGGTAGAATGTCACAAGCGTTCTCGATCAATCCCTCCAACCCTAAAGGAACATTCAGCTGTAATCAATTTGTTTCGAACTCCACGCAAATATTTTATTTGTTTATTTTTGTAAAAACTGTAGGTCATCTCATGGGGCCTTCTCACCTCGGTGACGCGTTTCAGAGACGAGTTTATCCATCTGCACAGTATTTAATTCCCAAGTACGCCAAAACACAACTAATCACTCTATACTAAATTATTAATTTATTCAGTAGCTTTTGATAGGAGACGTCTATGCGGTTTAATTCAGTTTTCCTTTCTTTTCAGGAGACTATCTCCTGCACCAGACCGGGGAGGTGTTTTGGAGGCGCTTGTTGTTTAATATTAAGTAATGTTCATGAAGCCATCTAAATAAAATTCTGTTTGAACCTTAGCGTTTCTCTCTGTTTATTATTTCTGCATTAACCATATCCATCCGTCTTTTCACATTGTTTCCATAGAATTGAAATTATTGTTAAATTATTTCTCGTTGTGACTAATTAATATTGTGAGGACAGCCGACGAGACACGTCTCCCGTGGTCCTGAAGGGCAGGTAAGGCCAGTAGACGGAGTCCGTTAGGTTTAATTAACTATATCACTTAAAAGTCTAGTTTTAGTACTTAAAACCCTATTCAGTTATTCCTATTTTAACTCCTCCGGGTTGCCAGAATTACCAACTCTGCTGAAACTCTCCCCCAGCGTCTCCCTATTATGATTTCCACATCTGACAACTTTCACACAATCAGACGTTCTATTATGTTAATTCTCATCTGCTCTCACAACCTCGCACTGGGTATGTTGTAAAAATCAAATGTGCAAAGCTGAGGTAAAGCACCTCTGAGATCAGCTTTGCCTTGTCTTCCACAACATTGCCCCCTTGCGGTCAGAGTATGGAAGCTCCACTAAAAAACTCACACTCACACTCTTGAGTCTACACACCCCAATCTCCCCCCTTTTTTTCTTAATTTTCCCACAGTTAACATTGCACACATGAAGTAAAACTGTACATGGCTTAATACGAAGGAAAAATACACATTTACTACGTCAAAAGTAGCAGTCCCCGACTGCGCATCCAAATTTGGTGATGTAGTAGTTCCTAACGTGTCTCCGACACGCACACCTCCCAGTGCAACTAAAGACCTAATGACGTCTCTTTCCCAGTGCACAGAAGTTGGCCGGCTGACGTTAAGCGCAGCTAGGGTTCCCCGAATCCTTGAGACAGTACCATCTCGTCAGGAGTACACCTTGCACGCCACCACCGTGCCTTCTGGGAGTTGTAGTTTCACGCCGCACGCAAACTTCCAGTGGAGGGAAACCCCCCTTCCGGGCATTGAGTTGAAACGAACCGTGACAACGAACCGTGACAACGAGATGAGACAAACTCGGCCACTATGTAATAAAGTAAGTAAGACACAAAATACAAACGTATAAAAGACCCGTACACAGCCAAAAATATGCCACACATGTTTAAAACGACTGCCTGCTCGCAGCACGAGCCGGACCGAACCACCCGAGCGGTTCCGAAAGCACGCTTCCGGTTCGGGGCGAAGCCCAGAGCGTCTGATTAAACCGAAACCAGCTGTCAGAAATGGCCAGAAAGGGTATATTTAGCTTATCAATCTTTATCCCGAGACAGCCTCCATAGCCAAATGCAGAGATGACTAAAATTTTATTTATGGCCAAATTGACGTTTTATGGTTTAAACCAAGGCACGGCTTGCCTTCAGCTATGAGGTCCAACTCTGCAGGTTGCCAGAAGCTGCTCTGACGTCCGTTGTCTGTCTCTCTCACTTGCACGTACGGGTTCACCATTTGAAGAGTTTAGAAAAACTCAGGAACATACTCCAAGGAGAGAGATAGTACTTGTATGCAAAATAATTTATTTGACAGAACATCAGGGTTACAGGATAATCAGCACAGCAGAATGAGACAATTTTATGCATAAAATTGTTCTGGAGCAGACAAACCTTTCCGTTCTGTGGATGGCCCAAAATGCTCAACTGTGAGATAACTTCAGGTTATGTGTGAATGCAGCTTTCCTATTGGCCAATTATACGATAAGGGCTCTGGTCTAGCTCGTTAACATGGTGACCAAGGTCAGGGCCTCTCTTCTGACTAAGCTATGATTATATGAAAAAGTGAGCTCATAAGCTAAATGAAATAGTAAACCATGTAATTAGTGTTCGTCTAAAGTACAGAGAGAATACTTTGATCAAACAGTAACACTTATTGATTATATAAATCAGTAAAAAGTATAATATTGTGTCAATATTCCTTCAGACACATCTTTGCTATAATTTTCAGCAAACAAATAATTGTTTTTACCGTGTTAATCTTGTAAAGTCCTTCCATGCTCGCTCGCTCCTGTGGCTACCATATGAAGCAGGGCGGTGACGCGTAACATAGGCGACGCGTCAGCGGTGACGCATAATAGATGCAACGCGTCAGCTGTGACGCATAATAGATGCAACTAAAGCCCCCCCATAGCTCTGCGTTTGTCCGTACGCCATACTACGCGCGCGTTCTGTGTGTGCGCGTTCGCCTGCACAGCTCTGCGTTCGTTCTCGCGTTTCCGCTCCAAATTCACAGCGCAGAGCGTTCGGTGATTGGTCATTTGCTGACACGCCCACTGAATTGATTGACAGGTCGGGGGAGAAAAAAAAGGCGAGCCGGCAGCTTCACACAGCTTCAGTCACAGCGGTGTTATATCTTATTAAAAAGTTCTAAAAAAATAAAAATAAAACAGGGAGCGCTGGTCCTGCAGCCCACAGAACACCAGGAAATTTGCAGAACCTCGCACAGCCACGTTGGACATGAGTTTAATTTGCACGCGACAAATTCATTAATTTCCTCATCATTTCAGTCATGGAGTCAGCGGAAGAGGAAGCGATCACTTGACTTTTGGTAAAAAAAAACTAAAGAAAAGGCCAGATCAGGTATGAAGAAGAGGAATTTAATACATTTGTGTCACATACAAAACAGTCTGGCGCCGGGCAATTTATTGTGAGACAACGCGTTTGCGGACGCGGTCGTAAAATTTGAGCTTGGTGCGTACATGGTACGCTTGTGCCTCTGCGTACATACGGCGTACATACGGCGTACATACGGCGTAGTACGGTGTACGGCCAAACATATAGAGCTATAGGGGGGGCCTTTAGAGGTGCGACACGTTTATGGATTTTTCCAATTTATTGCCAATAATTGGAGAAAGCGACTTATAGAGGGTTGAGACTTATAGACCGGAAAATACGGTACATCCCCCTTTTTCAGTAATGAAACAAAAAAGTGAAATGCCAGTTCAAATATAATAACTTGTAAAAATATATCTGAAAACTATCCCAAATGAAATTATTATTTAACTTCAAAACATTGTAACCAAACCTGTAATAATACTTTTCACAGTTTTCCTTTCTTTAAGCTTGACAGTGCATATCTTAGCTTATCAAATGAACAAGAAATCCAGCTAAACTAGGAAGGTGAGGTTACTGGTCTAAAAATGTTGGCTGGTCCTCTGGACGGGTTCAGAAAACAAAAGAAATTGTAAAAACATTTTGTCTTTCATTTGAAAGACTTCTTCAGTTGGGGGAGCTGTATTCAGCTGTATTCAAAATAAATAGCATATCCTGATGCATGCTCAAAAATCCAGGTAGAAAACTCTGGAAATGTTAAGTCTAGTTCTCTGGACATAAAAAAAATGTAGAAACGTTTCTTCTTTCTTCTGAAAGACTTCCTCAGTCTGAGGTGCTGTGTTCAGCTCAGCACCCTCTCACAGTGTTACACAACCCGTTTGCTGATGACAGCCAAAACCAGCTGCTCACATGATTAAGGAGGACCATCAGCCTTATGGATCGTTAGCACCCTGATGGTTGTTTGCTATTCACAAGGGGCTGAGTGATACTAGCAATAACAGCATTGTAAGAGGGTGACAGTTGAACATGGAGGCCTCCACCTCTGTTTAATGATGGACGATTTCTTTTCACAAAGATGGCCTCCTTTAAGCTAGATTTATACTCGACGAATCGTGCAACGCGCGATGGGGCGCGCGCCAAAAGTGATGCAATATTGCAGTCCCCGCCCCTGCGCGTTGGCCCCGCGCATGGTCTTGGCGCGTGTCGTAAACCTCCGAATTTTTGAAACTCCGCAAGCCTAGTGCGCGCGGTGGGCGCTACAGAATTGTTTGACAGACATGTCGGGTGGGGATCTTCACGTCAGAGTCTGCAGCTCTCTGTGCCGCTGTGGTCATAGAGACTGCGTCGCGACGCATGGAGGAATGTTTTTATGTGATACAAATGTATTAAATTCACCTTTTTCATCTCTGAGCTGGACTTTTCTTTTGTTGTTTTGCCAAAAGTCACGTGATCACTTCCTCCTCGCTGACTCCATGCATTAAAACCGCAAGACACAATGATTTGCTCCTCTGGACAACAGTTCAGCACGCGAGCGGAGCATTTTTGTTGTTGTGTGAATTTCAAACAGTTCTTCTTCTACGGTAGATTTCTTCTTCTACCCTTTCTTGCAACATATGCACAGGTTTTAGAGGGTACTGCCACCTACTGGTCCATAAAAGAACAGCACTTTGCCATGCGCCGCCGTGCGTCAACTATAAACACAGAGGCGACACTGTAAACGCATTTCGCCGCACGGCACAGTGCGTGCGCAGCGCGCGCGCTCCAGCCTGCGGACCAAAGCGCGACTATAACTCAGCCTTTACTCCTCTCTCAAACCATCGTTCCTCTCTATCAAGGATGTGAACATCTTCATCCCTGAAAGAGTGACCTCTGACCTGGAGATGAGTGTAGACCGCAGAGTCCTGACCTGATGATGTTGATCTTCTGTGCTGGGCCATCTTGTTGGCCAGTGGCTGTTTAGTTTCCCCGATATAAGACTGATCACAGCCCTCCTGACACTGAACAGCATACACAATATTACTCTGTTTGGGCTGGCTGACTGGATCTTTGGGATGAACCAGTCTTTACCATAATGTAGTTTGGGGTTTAAAAGCCATGGGTGTCATGATCGCAGTCTGTGCGTTGAACCCACAAGAAGGAAGACGAGGAGGCTCCGGAAAAATAAGTAAAAACGTTTACTAATGAATTAACAAAAAGCTGTCGGGGCAGCAGACTTACTTTAAACGGAGGAGACACAGAGGGATGACGAGCATGAAGCCTTATGACAAGGACAATCCAGACAAACTGACAAGACACCAAATGGCTGAATATATACAGACACTGACAAGGTGAAATGACAGACACCTGCAGTGATTAGGATTAGACACAGGTGCGACAGTGCTGGATCACAGGAGGAGGAATGCTGAGGAGGGACTGGTAAACATGAGGGAAAGACACAACATGCAGGACCAGACCCCAGAAACCCTACAATGGGGACGTTATGTATAGAAAACAAGCACCTCCGTTTCTCTGACACTCCCGCAACATATGAAATGCACTGGTCTGGGTCTGGGTTCCTTCTTTTCACTTGATGGCTGGCTAGATTCCTGTTTGGGTTTCTTCTCTGCTTTCAGGAAGGCCCATTTAGGATATCCACATTTCTCTAGGATAACATTTCTGAATATTTTAGCATTCTTTACATTTCATTTTCAGTCTTTATTAGATTTTTAGAAAATGTTTTTGTTCAAAAAGGACTTTAATTTCACTCAGAATGTTGATCTGAATGAATGTTGAATGTTTTATTATTTCAAGAACTTTTGTATGAAACACTTATGCCAGCTCAACACAAACAATCAACAAATGATTTCCTCATAATCCTCTTGCACACAAGTAATCAGTTGTCAGTAAGCAGTTACAGGTACGTGACGGGCACTTACAAAAGTCTAGTTTTATCATCATTCCTGTAAGTTGTAATAAATGAGCTAACAAAAACATTTTATGGTATGATATGTATCAAATAAAACAAATCAGGAAGTGATTGGAATATAACGTTTTCATATTTTCAGGAAACCGAACAAAGTTCACCTTGAATTAGTTTTCCTTCTTCCAGGTTTGCGTGATTGATCAACATCATTCTTTCTGTATTGAAAGCACTCCACCCACGAGTGTAAACCCTATTTGAGCTACTGCAACCTATCTATATATAAAGGACAGTCTACTGTATTCATTCAATCACTCAGCTGCTAACTGAATGACAATATCTTTATCTGAGAAGTAAGACCCAGGTTTGACTTTATTTAGCTCAAAGTTCTCTACTCTTCAGATATTCATAGTTTTTCTATCTACAGAGAACAAAGGAACGACCAGCACCATGAAGCCCATCTTTCTCCTTCCTCTTCTCATGTGTGCTGCATTTGCAGGTGAGGTTCCTCAAATCAACAATAATGTGCACATTTATCAATCAGCCAAGCTCTAAGTTTGGACTAAAGAGTCAGTGGTCTGTTCTTACTACGTATGTTTGTTCCTGCAGCTCCAACTGAAGAAGAACAGAAGCCTTTAGGTCACATTTATGCCTGTTTTCATGTAAAC
Source organism: Garcialebias charrua (assembly GCA_038048925.1). NCBI lineage: Eukaryota > Metazoa > Chordata > Actinopteri > Cyprinodontiformes > Rivulidae > Garcialebias > Garcialebias charrua. Next base: position 10,979 of record JBBPBX010048156.1, on the reverse strand, counting down.
ATACAGACATGGATGTTATAAGAGCTGCACATTCTTATACCAAAATTTATTTTTATCCATAGAAACCACAGAGGTGGAGCAAAATGAAGAAACACATGGTGCAGAAGGTCAGTTTCATATTTTCTGTTACCTGTAGGAGATGAACATCTCCTGCTATCCATGATCACATTCACATGTATAACATTGTGTAAAAGGACACATATTTGAGGTAATCAATACACATTTGGTCATTTTGATCCTCTTTATTCTAATAAATAAATTGTTCTGGGTACAAACAGTAACAATGCAAAATTACCACATGATTCTTCTCCACTTAAGAGTTGGCAGAATGTAATGCTCCATCTGTCTTTAAATGATGTTATCATATTACACTCAGCAGTGAGGGTCTTTACCCAGTAGTTGGAAGGAGAAATGGGAGGCTTTCAACAGGCATCTGAATGTCAGTAATTCATTAAGAATTCATCTGTAACTAGATTTGATTTCTTTCTAGATAAATATAATATCTTAAGTAAAAGTCAATACGGGATTAGATCAAATAACTCAACTTCCATGGCCCACATGGAGTTGAAGGAACATGTTACCACAGCTGTTGATCAAAAACAATAATGTCTAAGAGTGTTTGTTGATCTAAAAAAGGCATTTGACACCATCGACCATTCAATTCTACTTGAAAAACTGGACAAATATGGTATTAGAGGAACAGCTTTGCATTGGATACGTAGCTATTTGCAAAACAGAAAACAGTTTGTACATATGGACAATATAAGATCTGGCCTCTGTGGTATTTCATGTGGCGTGCCGCAAGATTCTGTACTTGGACAATAATTGTTTATTTTATATGTTAACGATTTGATGAATTTGTCAGGTGTCCTTAGATGTGTTCTTTTTGCTGACGATACTACTTTCTTTTGTTCTGGTGATGATTTGAAACATTTGATTGACTTGATGAATAGGGAGTTTGTTAACATACAAACTTGGTTTAATTTAAATAAGTTATCGTTGAATATTGATAAAACTAATCATATCATAATATCATAACCTAATATAGTGGAAATAAACAGCAGCATGTTCGTGCTGCTGTTTATTTCCACTATATTAGGCTTAGTGTATTACTAGTTGATGTTTTTCTTAGTTAATTCTAGATGTTATTACTGTTTTTCTCTTGCATTTGTTGTTGGATGTAACTGGGACCCCGTGTACATAATCTCGTTTTCATCACATGTACCACATGCGGTGCAAATGACAATAAAGACTCTCTGACTCTGACTCTGACTCTGATATGATTTTTAGTAAAAAAAAAGATAACTACAGTTTTTCCTTTCAAAATTAACGGTGTTGAAATAAGTAGAGTTAGTGAAATGAAGTTTCTGGGTGTAATCATTGACGATAAATTATCATGGAAACAACACATAAATTATGTTAAAACTAAATTATCCAAATCCACAGCAGTATTATATAGGGTAAAGGATTTATTGAATGATAATGCCTTGTATTTGCTATACAACACAATTATAGTACCACATTTAGTTTATTGTGTTGCTGTCTGGGGAACAGCATGCAAAACTTTAACAAAGCCTATTTTCATCCTGCAAAAAAGAGCTATAATAATTATAACAAGAATGCATTATTATCATCCAACAAGCAATCTATTCTATAAATTGAAACTATTGAAGATTTATGATCTAGTAGAATATTTATTTATTTATTAATGCATAAAGCTCAAAACTACAAACTACCTCAAAATATTCAAAAGCATTTTGTAAAAAAAAAAAAGCTGTTACAATCTTAAGGGAACAGACATTTTTGTTGAACCACAATATAGAACCAGTTTAAAAGGTCGGTTTACTTTAATGCATGGAATAGATTTATGGAATGGTTTGGGAAATGATGCCAAAAAATTGAATCAATGCCTATATTTAAAAAGTTGATTAAGTATAAATTCTTAAAAAGATATATACAAATGTAAAATTGTTAATGTACTAAACATCGAAAATCGTTATGGGTTATTAATTTTGTTCATGAATGATCATTGTTTGATTTGAGTGTTAAATAGAATTTTAATTTAAGAAGGGGCAGATATTATAAGAATTGTATTCTTCATCTGCTTCCTTTCATTTTAAATCTGTGTTTTTTGCTTTCTATGTGTTTTGAAATTGTTTCTTTTGTGTTTTAAGTTTGAAATGAATAAATTAAATACAAATACAAATACAAAATCTGCAATAAGTCAGGACTGAAACTGTAAAGCTGGAGGTAGGATTATAGCTCTGACATGTCTATCCAATCACAATTCCTGCTCAGATATGTACATGTGAGGCTAAACAGAACTAATCATGTGAAATTTGTTTCATTTGGTGAAAATCTTCAGCTGAACTCAAGTCTATGTTTTCTCTTTAGTC
>JBBPBX010048155.1:0-12031 GCA_038048925.1 Garcialebias charrua | reverse complement strand
TATATATATATATATATATATTATTTTTATTTATTTATTTATTTAAACAACAGATATATTTGACCTATGTAAACTGTGTACAGTGTTTATTGCAGTAACAGATCCTGTCGATGTCCCTTCATACAACATCTATTATCTTTGTCAAATTGTCTGAACTGCACATCTTTTTGATATCACTGTCAGAATTTACAATATTAACCTTATAATTATTAATTCTCTGAACTTATACAGTATTCAAAAAAGAAACTACGAGAAAAAAAAAAATTAAAACTAATACAAGTGGATCATAACAGATGTAACTGTGAGTCTTGTTGTGATTTAAATACTCCTGTACCTCTCCTAACTGCAGGTGGATTCTGGAAGGCTTGATGCGATGAAGATCTCCAATAAAAGGAAGAGACTGAGGTCCTGGAGGAAAGTTTTTTGGTTTTCTGTTCTTCAAAATGTTGTTGATCAGCAGGAAGATACATACAAATATTAAAATGCTTCGAGCATCTAAAAACTCCAAGCCCAGAACGGTGTAGACTGCCTCCATGTTCTGGTTTAGCAACACTGCCACAGTTTCAACTCTGTCAGGTGACTTATCACATAATGAGGTGCAATGTGCACCTGGCTTTAAAAAAAAAAAAAACACACTTGTGCACATGCACATTGTCTCCATGTTCTCTGTTCAAAGATCAATGTTATTTGTGCAAAATGTCAACTAAAGTTGACTGTTACTGTTTAACATGTCTGTAAATACTAAATTAATCATTGAAAGTTTAAAACTGATAACAAAAATTAGATAGCCAGTTGATACACTGGACAATAATCCAGAAAGATGTGCATCTGATTTGAACTCATTGATGGCTGCTGATGCAATAAAGTCAGGTGGAACAAGGTTTTTTTTTTTTTGTTTTTTTGTAAGTTGTGTAAAATATCTACATCAATTTGTTAAAACAAAAATGTCATAATTGTAATTTGCCATCAAAGTTTTAAAAAATAAAACCGTATATAAAGACTTAAAAAACTAAACTTTTTCTAAAAGCTAAATACAGGAAAATGCCAGTGGTCCTTCAGTTTTCATTGTTCAGGTTTACTAAGATGAAAACAACTGACATGTCAGGGAATGGGGAAACAAGAACTGAACGCCCGATAAAAGTGCATGAAGTCCCAGCATTCAGCTTGTTAACAGCTCGTCAAAATGTTTTAAAGGATAAAGAGTTTGCTACGCTCCCATGATATGATAAATTTATTTCCTCCTGTCCAAAATGTGTCACAGATTGTGAAACACAAAAGCAGACAAATAAATTTACAATTTTTATTTTTTTATATATTTTTATTTTTTTAGAAAATGTTATTCATTTCATTTAAAAACATGACAATTTAAAAAACTAAACAAAAAAAAATATATATATACAGTATACAGTATATATACATACAATACAATAAAAAAGTAAATAAAATAAAATGAAAAGTGGCAGAAGAAGAACTAGTCTTATGAAAACTGCCCCTTTTTACTTAATTCTAATGTAAATCAAAATATTTTTTACAAAATTTAAATTAAAATGTCATTCACAAAGACAATAACAATCTAGCTAAATGAAAAACATAAAAACTCAAACATCTAAATCAAATCAGACAACAACTTAAGTAGATATATATTAACAATGTCCATATTCTATCAAGAAACTCGTCTTTATCAGTCTCTTAAATGTATACAGTGATCTGGCATTTTTAACGTTATCTTCCAAACCATTCCACAATCCTATTCCCTGAATTATTGTGGATCGTTCAAACTAGTACTAAAATAAGGCTTCACAAACATCTCAATTCCTTTAAGAAAATATACACCCTCTTTTTTAACAAAATTCGTTTGAATATTAACAGGCAACATGCCTTTATGTGCCTTATACATAAGCAACAAACTGTTATAATTAACCAAATCATAGAACTTGAATAATTGCATTAAATAAACTGCACAGATAATGATCAAAATTATTCATGTTTCTAAAGATTTCACACTCAAATGAACAACTTCATTTCATGAATATATAACAGTGTGGTGTTTTTCCTAAAGTGTAAAAGAACATTCAGTCACTTAATCTATCTGAAGCTAATTAGTTGTCCATGAATGATGCGTGCGCAAAATAACCAGGAATTTTCAGGCCATGATGAATTTTAATGAGAATAGTCTTGAACTGTCACTAAAATGTGATTTTAGTGCAGATGTAAAAAAGAAGGTCTTCTTCATGCTACAGTAGCAAAATGCTAAAATTAGTCGTTTGAACATGGATAAGATTAGGTTCTTCAGATCATCAGTCGTACATCCATACATCCATCTTCTACAGCTTATCCGTAATTGGGTTGAGGATGCAACAGATCCAGGAGAGAAACCCAGACATTCCTCTCTTCAGCGACACTTTCCAGCTCGTTCTCATTCCCAGACCACAGAAGATACACAATCCCTCCACAGTTTTCTGGGTCTTCCTCAGGGCCTCCTACCAGCGGGGCATGCCTGGAAAACCTCTAAAGGGAGGCATCCTAATCAGATGCCTGAACCACCTCAACTGACTTCTTTCAATGGGGAGGAGCAGCGGCTCTACTCCGAGCTTCCCCTGGATGATGGAGCTCCTCATCCCGTGGCTGATCCCGACCACCCTGCGAAGAAAGCCCATTTTGTCCGCTTATATCCGTGATCTCCTTCTTTTGATTATGATCCAAACCTCATGAGCATTGGTGAGGGTTAGAATGTATAAGAGCTTTGCTTTTCAACTCAGCTCTCTCTTCACCATGACAGACCGAAGCAATGCCCTCATTACTGCAGATGAGGCCCCAATCCATTAATCCTTCTTGTGCTCCATCCTACCATCACTCATGAACGAGAAGCCCAGATAATTGAACTCTTCCATCTGAGGTAAACACTCTCCCCCAACCCAGATGGAGCATTTCATCCGTTTCTGGGAGGAATGAGGTTCAGTTGAACAACACAAATTAAAGCAAGATGTTAGAAAGGCCAGATGCTACTTGTAGAAAGGCCAGATGTTAGAAAGGCAGCTGCCAGGTAAGTTAAAGAACAAGGCCGAAGGGGAGATGCATGCTGCACTTAGAGAGGGCATGGAAGTAGTTTACTGTGGTTTGTCACCAGTAACCAACAAACCCAGCAGGACTCTCAGACAGAGGCTGGTCCACCCTAAGGACAAAACCCCCACACACAAACAGAGTGGTGTGGTGTACGCAGTCCAGTGCAGCGAGGACTGCCCAGACCGCTACATTGGAGAAACTAAGCAACCCATCCACAAAAGAATGTCCCAACACAGGAGAGCAACCTCCTCTGGACAAAACTCAGCTGTTCACCTCCACCTCACGGACAAGGGTCACTCTTTTGATGACCAAAATGTGCAAATTTTGGACAGAGAGCACAGATGGTTTGAGAGGGGTGTGAAGGAAGCTGTTTATGTTAAGAGAGAAAAACCTTCTCTTAACAGAGGAGGAGGTCTGAGATTTCAACTTTCCAAGACTTACAACTCAGTTTTGGGGTTGATTCCCAGACGTTTTACACCGGATGGGAGCAGAGGTGTCTTGTCTGTGAATTAGACTAACAAAGCTTTTTGTGAGAAACCTCTGTTGTTGTTTGTGAGGTGTTTTTTGTCAATCTACATACAGTTGTGTGTCCTCTGTCAGAGACCTCAAGGGAACCCCCTACTGTTAAGGTGTGATCTGTCAATTTACATGTATGTGTTACCTCAGCCTGCAATTTACATATGTTGGTGCGTGATTCTTTAGACTGTTCTAACTCCACACGCTCACAGTTTGTTTTCAGTGAATTGAAAAAGCCCCCTGGATAGGGGTCGAAACGTCTTTTGCAACAAATAAAGTCCAGTTGATCTTGTATTGAACGCCTTTTTGATTTTATCATGTCCTGGACGACTGAGAATCTTCACCAGCACTAGTAACCAACATTATCCATTAATGAGGGATATTTAATTTTTATTTTATTTTACTATAGCCTGTTAATACCTGTAGAGGAAAGTCATATTGTGCCATTTTCCATTAGCACACACAGAGCTGCCATCTAAAGCACCCAGGGAGCAGCTGGGGGTAAAGGGCCTTCCTCTAGGGCCAACATTGAGGCAAACACCAAAGCTCATTTTGCACTTGCCACATAACTTGGTGTCATAGATCCACCAACAAAAACTTTAAAATGTTTCCATTTTCTGGAAAACATCCAGATGTCTTGACTGAACATTGTTAGATTTATACCTGGATTAATGAGCATGAACTTTGGTGTTTTGAACCACTTTGGCATGACTGCCTCAGAGGAGTTGACAGGGAGAGGGCGGGTCCCAGAGGTCATCTTATCACCAGCAAACTATTTTTTCCACTCTGAGAGTGAGCCGTTTGTGGTGCCTCAGATTGAAGAAGTCCTTCAGATGAAGGATGAAATGTCTCAGCAACAAAAGAAACCATCCAGATGACCTGACTGAACATTGTTGGTTTCCATTTTCTCTTTTTAATCAGATCCAGTTGCCATTAAACTGTGACCATGTGCTTAAATTGATAAAAACTGGAAAAAACAGCAAATAATATCAAGGGGGGAAATGAGTTTTGGGAAAATCTGTCAATGCAAATTCGAACTATTATGTAGGCATCATTGCCACCTATGTAAGATTAGGATCAAAGTAATCTATGTTAACTAAATGTATAATGTGATAAAATAACTGACCTTTATTTTTATTTTTTTAATTTTACAACACTTTAGCACAAAGAAGATCCCCAGGCTGGCTTCAATACTGAAACACTGCTGATTTGTACCCTTGACCAGATTGAGGCCGGAACAGAATCAGCTGCCAACACATTATCAATCAGTCAATCACCTTTATTTTACCAGGTAGAGCCCATTGAGATTGAGATCTCTTTTACAAGGGTGACCTGGTCAAGTGGTCAGCAGCACACGTCACATGGTAATTGACAATAAGCATTTGCATTTATCAAAAAGAAAAAAAAAAGAAAACTACAATCACAATAAATAGATGTTGACAGTTCAAAACCATAAGGATAAGACAGACTTCCATAGGCATTTTATACAGTGCCTTGCGAAAGTATCCGGCCCCCTTGAACTTTTCAACCTATTGCCACATTTCAGGCTTCAAACGTGAAGATATATAATTTTAATTATTTGTGTAGAATCAAAAAGTAGGACACAATCATGAAGTGGAATAAAATTTATTGGATGTGTCAAACTCTTTTAACAAATATCTTGAGTTTTCAAGATGGCGCCGATGTGTACGGCACGCTGTCTGCATCCTCTCCTGTACTTTTTATTGTTGTTCGTGTTTTGCCTTTTTTTCATCGACGATGCATCCTCGCTTCTGGTCCATGATCGCTCAACTCTCCTAAGTATACGAGACTCGCTAATCAACCCATCGACTACTGGCAAATATGGACATTTTGAGCCTCCACCTTTCCTGGCGTCTGTTCCTGCCTACTTACACCGCAACGCCAGCCCGTCGCCACGCAACAAGCGACGCAAAAGACGTGGAACAAGAGCGGGAGTCCTGGTGAGATTTAAAAAGTATCCTCTCACAGTACGACTACGGCTGACTTACCTCCTGAATTCAGCGTCTTTGATGTCCATCGTTCCATGATTCATCGCCATCGCTGCCTTGTTGCTGTCAATCATGACGTCAGCGGTCAGTATCCATCTTGTCCCCCGGTGAAGAACCAGAACCGAGGCTGCGTTAAACAGAACCTCCGCCCGCTCGCACGAGCTGCGGGTGACGTAACTGGCTGGGTGCCAGTACGTGCAGCACTGTTTAACGCCCGATCGATCACTAATAAAACTTTTATATTAAGTGATTTGATCTCAACTCATCGTCTGGATCTGTTTCTGATTACTGAAACTTGGCAAAAATTACACGACAACAGCTCCTTCTCTGAACTCCTCCCACCTGGCTACTCCTACCTGAATGCCTCGTGCGGGGCTGGAAGAGGGGGAGGGCTGGCTGCAGTGTTCAATGATAATAATATAATAATAATAATAATCATTTTATTTAAAAGCGCCTTTCATGACACCCAAGGACACTTAACAAACCAACACAGTGAATACAGAGCAAACATTATCAGCGACAAATTGAAATATAAAATATAAAGGATATAAAATGGAGTGATGTGGTTATAGTATGAGGTTTGAGTGATGACACGGGCAGCTGAGTTCTGGACCATCTGTAACTTGTGGAGAGATTTGTTGGGGAGGCCGTAGAGAAGGGAGTTGCAGTAGTCAATACGGGAAGTCACAAGACTGTGCACCAGGATGGCTGTGGAGCGGGGTGTGAGAGAAGGACGGAGACGGTTAATATTACGGAGGTGGAAATAGGCAGACCGAGTAATATTGTTGATGTGTGAAGTGAAGGAAAGAGTGGTGTCGAGGATGACACCGAGGCTCTTGACCTGAGGGGAGGGGGATAGCAGAGAGTTGTTAAGGGGGACGAGAAGATGTTCTGATTTTGAAATAGAGTTTTTGGTACCGACGAGAATGACTTCTGTTTTGTTGCTGTTTAGTTGAAGGAAATTGTTAGAAAACCAGTGATTAAGCTCAATGAGACAGTCGGTGAGGATGGAGGGCGGGTGGGTGGAGTTAGGTTTTGATGACAGGTAGAGCTGCGTGTCATCAGCATAACAGTGGAAATGGATGCCATGTTTGCGGAAGATGTGGCCTAGAGGAAGGAGGTAAATGATGAAGAGGAGGGGTCCGAGGACAGAGCCTTGGGGGACACCCGTGGAGACAGGGGAAGACTGGGAACGGAAGGATTTAAGCTGAATGAATTGAGTGCGGTCAGAGAGATAGGAGGTGAACCAGTCTAACGGGGTACCTGAGATGCCAATGGAGGTTAGTCTGTTGAGGAGGATAGAATGACAGATGGTGTCGAAGGCAGAACTTAGATCAAGAAGAATGAGGATGGACAGAAGACCAGAGTCAGCAGCAAGAAGAAGGTCGTTAGTAATTTTTACTAGAGCTGTTTCGGTGCTATGGTGGGGGCGAAATCCAGATTGAAACTCTTCATAAATGTTGTTGTTGGACAGGTGTGAGTGAAGTTGACTAGCAACAGTTTTTTCAAGGATCTTGGAGATGAAGGGCAGATTGGAGATTGGACGAAGATTACTGAAGTTGGTGAAGTCAAGACCTGGTTTCTTGATGATGGGGGTGATGGCAGCAGATTTGAAGGCTGTGGGAACAATGCCAGAGGTTAGGGAGGAGTGGATGATATTAGTGATGATAGGGAGCAGAGACGGGAGACAGGATTTAACAAGAACAATGAGGCGTTCAAGTGCCGCCTGTTGCCTCAGAAAAACTACAAAAGCTTTGAAATCATGCTGTTTGTGCTAGAATCAGCTAAACCCCTGCTGTGTGGGCTCATTTATCGGCAACCACAATATTATAAGGACTTTCTCAGTGAGTTTTCAGAACTACTGGCTGAACTACTGCCAAAATTTGACTCCCTGCTTTTTTGTGGAGATTTCAACGCTCACATCTGCTGCCCAAGTAATCAACTTGGATGTGAGTTTCAGGACCTTCTGGACTCTTTTAACCTGGCGCAGTCTGTCTTGGGGGCCACGCACAGTCAGGGTCATACACTGGACTTAATTATCTCCCACGACCTTCACATATCTGCTGTAGAGATTCTGGACACCTGCATTTCAGACCATTTTCCCATCTTATTTGAATTTTCCACCCCTCCTGCACCGAAGGCTGTTCTCCCAGCACATCTATGCCGCTCCATCACCCCATCCACTCCAAGTCAGTTCACTGATGCCTTTAAGAGCACTGACTTATGCTCTGCCGTCAGCCTGGACCCATCTCTACATCCTGAGGACTTCATCACCTCCTTCCATCACACCTGCACAACGATCTTGGACTCCATCGCTCCTCTCAAACAGGCTTCTTCAAAGAATAAATCACCTCCATGGCTCAATGAAACAACGTGGGCCCTTCGACAACGCTGCAGGAAAGCAGAGCGAAAATGGAAGCGGGACCGGCTTCATGTATCCCAGGGAATACTGAGAGACTGTCTCTGTGATTATCAAAATGCTGTTAAGCAGGCCAAATCGCAGTACCTCTCCAATCTAATCACCACCAGCTCCAACCGGTCGAGGACGCTATTTAGCTCAATCCAGCATGTCATCATTCCTTCTGTCAATGTTCTGAAAACTGCCACTCAGTCTACCTGTGATGACTTTCAGAGCTATTTTGTCAGCTAAATTGACTCTATCAGGCAGAACATTGTTAGTCCATCAAACACTGTCCAGTCATGTGCGTCTGCAATAACCACTGCTGTTTTTGACCAGTTCGACCTAGTTTCACTGCCTCACCTCATCAAGGTGGTTCAGCAGATGAAACCAACAAACTGTTCTCTGGACATCATTCCCTCTAAGATATTCAAACAGTCCTTTGATGTAATCGGTCCTTGTGTTTTGTCATTTATTAACAGTTGTCTAACTTCAGGTTATGTGCCATCTGCTTTCAAACACGCTGTGGTCAGGCCTCTTCTCAAAAAACCAGGCTTAGATCCTACAGCTCTCTCTAATTTCAGACCAGTTTCCCATCTGTCATTTTTATCAAAGGTCCTAGAAAAGATTGTTTTTATTCAACTTCAATCTTTTCTAGAGCTCAACAACCTGTTTGAAAAATTTCAGTCTGGTTTTCGAGCCCGTCACAGTACTGAATCTGCACTGCTCAAAGTGCAGAATGACATTCTTTTGTCCCTGGATGCAAAAAAAACTAGCCTGGTTAAACCAGACCCTTGTCCTTCACTTCGCTTCAGACTAGGGTCTGGACTTTCTCCATTGACAAACAATTCTTGCTGGAGGCGTGGCCTCTGCTGATGGCTGCTGAACTTGACTTCAGCTCCGCCTCCTACTGAATTTTCTCTCGCTGCAGTTGCATATTCTGTGTTTATATGTTAATAAAACGTCCTAATAAAATAAAATAAAACCATGGATCGCTGGTCCAACACACCAGAAGACCAGGAAATCTGATGGGACTCGGGCAGCAACTTAAAACCCGAGTTTAATTCTCTCGTGACAACCTCAGTCATTTCCTTGTTCATTTCACTCAGCGGAGGGAGAGGAGGAGAAGGAGGAGGGAGGAGGGAGCGATTACTTGACTTTTGGGGAAAAAAACAAAAGAAAACTCCAGATAAGGGATTAAGAAGGGGAAATTAATAGATTTATGTCACATATAAAACAGTCCTGCATCGCTTTGAATGAGAACATGCGAATGCTCGTTGGCTGCGCGCTCCCCCGTGGTCTTCTGAACTTGACTTCAGCTCCGCCCCCTGCTGAATTTTCTCTCGCTGCCTTTGAATATTCTGTGTTTATATGTTAATAAAACGTCCTAATAAAATAAAATAAAACCATGGAGCGCTGGTCCAACACACCAGAAGACCAGGAAATCTGATGGGACTCGGGCAGCAACTTAAAACCCGAGTTTAATTCTCTCGTGACAACCTCAGTCATTTCCTTGTTCATTTCACTCAGCGGAGGGAGAGGAGGAGAAGGAGGAGGGAGGAGGGAGCGATTACTTGACTTTTGGGAAAAAAACAAAAGAAAACTCCAGATAAGGGATTAAGAAGGGGAAATTTATAGATTTGTGTCACATATAAAACAGTCCTGCATCGCTTTGCATCGCTTTGAATGAGAACATGCGAATGCTCGCTGGCTGCGCTGGGACAGGTGGGGGCGTGGGTTAGGGGCCAAAAACTCCGCCTTCTGTTCTCTGATTGGTCCGGTCAAAAATCTACCGGAGAAATCGTTGTCTATGGGAGAAATCCCAGACTGTGCAGTGAAGGGAAATGAGAATTGAGCGGAGCTGTGCAGGAAGGCGAGGGCCAGGCTACAAAAAAACCTGTTCTGCTGGTGATGTTAGACCTCTCAGCAGCTTTTGACACCGTCGACCATCAGTTCTATTTCCTGTGGGCGTAGCCCTTTAAGCCACGCGGCTTAAAGGGCTACGCCCACACTCATAGAATCTAGGGTTACAATACTAAACCGACGGTACTAATCAACCGTTTGTCTCAGCAGGTTGGCCTCCAGGGAGCCGTGCTAGAATGGTTCAGATCTTACCTAACTGGGAGAACTTTTTCTGTCATGATAGATGATCTGTCCTCCTCTTCATCAACCCCTCTGATCTCTGGCGTACCATAGGGATCCATTCTGGGGCCAGTCCTCTTCTCTCTTTACATGCTGCCATTAGGATCAATCATTGCACGTCATAATCTGTCTTTTCATATGTATGCAGACGATTTACAAATCTATCTGCCAGTCACTCCCAACCCCTCACCCAGTTCAAACACTATTGTCAACTGCTTAAATGACATTAAGCACTGGCTCTCTCAAAACTTCCTCCACCTAAACACAGATAAAACTGAATGCATTTTATTTGGTGCACCTGATGACACCAGCAACATCCTTCCCAGTCCCAGTTTTGGTTTTCCCCTCCCCCACTTCAACCCGGTGGTCAGAAATCTTGGAGTGCAGCTTGACTCCAACTTAAAGCTTGATAAACAGATCAGTTCTGTTGTCAAGACCAGCTTCTTTCAGCTCCGTCTGCTCTCTAAAGTAAAGTCACTCCTCAGCCGTAGTGATCTGGAGAAGGCCATCCATGCCTTTGTGACCTCCAGACTTGACTATTGTAATGCTTTGTATGTTGGTATTAATCAATCCTCCATCTCCCGTTTACAGCTTGTACAGAACTCTGCCGCCCGCTTTTTGACCAACACACGGAAATATGAACACATCACTCCTGTCCTCTTTACACTGGCTCCCGGTTCAGTTCAGGATACAGTTCAAGCTGCTCCTGTTTGTTTTCAAAGCTCTGAATGGACTTGCACCTCTGTACATCTCAGAACTTTTGAAAGTCCATCAGCCCGGCAGAGCTTTACGCTCTGCCAGTCAACACCTGCTGGAGGTGCCTCGCTCAAGGTACAAACAATGGGGAGACCGGTCCTTTTCTGTTGCCGGCCCAAAAGCCTGGAACAGTCTCCCCCTTGAGCTGCGTGCCACCTCTGATCTGACTCTGTTCAAAACCAGACTGAAGACCCACTTGTTCAAAAAAGCTTTCAGTGTGTAACTTTTATTACTTTGGTATTTTAGTATGTAGCATTTTTAATTCCATTGCTGTCATGGTCTGTCTTCTAGTGTCTGGTGTTTCTGTGTTCTGTCTGTTTGTGTTTCTTTTAGCCTTCTCTTGAGTTTAATTTAGTCCTTTGTCTCCTTTCAGTTGTCTGGTGTCTTTGTCTAGCCCTGCTAAGCTTTCTGTTTTTGTTTCTGTGTTCTGTTTGTTTAGTCAGCTCTTTGTTCCCACTGTGAGGTTGGCTCCCTCTCCTGGACTTTCCATGTGTTTTCCTTTCAACCAGCCCTGCTCCATTTTAGTTATTTCAGATTTAGTTTATTTCCCTGTCCTGCTCCAGATTAGTTAATTCCTGTTTAGTTTAATTCCCTGTTCGGCCCCAGTTTAATTATTCATGTTACATGTTTTAGTTAGTTCCCCTGCCCTGGTCTGTTATTTATTACTTCCCCAAGTGTTCACTCTGGTCCTTCCTGGTGTTGTGCTCCAATTAGTCTGATTATTTTCACCTTTGTCCCAAGCCCTGCCTGTGTGTATATAAGTTCCTCTGTGAGTTCTGTCTTTGTCGGTTCGTCATCGTTTTGGGTTCCTCCTAGTCCTATTCCCTGAGTTATGTGAGTTTATGCTGCCATTGTCAGCCTTTTTCTGTTTCAACAATTAAAGTATTTATTTTTGTACTTTGCCTCCTGAGTCCTGTCTGCAAATGGGTTCTTTCCACGGTCCCTAAGTCAGGACCCTAACAATTGCCTCCTCTTATTGCTGTTGTTTTTATTCTATTTTCACTGATTTATTGTACCGGTTTTTATATTTTCTGTCCTGTTAAGCACCTTGGTCAATGCAAGGCATTGTAGGAAGGTGCTATACAAATAAAGATTATTATTAATATTATTATAAATAAAAACTGAAAAGTGGGGCGTGCAATATTAT
>JBBPBX010048154.1:15586-25875 GCA_038048925.1 Garcialebias charrua | reverse complement strand
GTGATGAAAAGAGATTTTTTTCCTTGTGAAAGTATTAAAAATAATTTATTTGGCATGGAAAAGTAAAATAAAGACCAAAGAATAAAAAAAAAAAGTTTTTAATACAACTTTTGTCATTTATTCACTGTGCACTCAGTTTACAGATTATTAACCGCTTGTCTCTACAGTATATTCAAACTTGATTTTGTGCAAGTCACTCGTCCTGCCACCACCTCTTGTCACCGTTTGCATTTTTTCTTGCTTCCATGTTGCTTTTGAACGATGCACGTACTTTGGTCTCCGCTGTATTCTTTTCACCGACAAACCCAAACTTTTTAAACGCGCTCTGACGTCTAAAAGTCCCTCCACCGTCTCTTTTCTCTGACTTTATCAGTTCGTCTCTATCCTCCCACCACACTCGGTTTGCGTGACTTCTGGCCTTCGCGGCCACGGTTTGTGTTTGTTGTTGGTAGAAGCCTTCGTGTTTCCTCGTGGGGACAAACCCGAAAGCTTCTTGCCATTTCCCAGTGTCTTTGATCGCGAGCATGATCTTTAACATCTGGTCCAGAGTCAGGTTTTTGTTTCCCACGTTCCAGTCCAGATACTCGTCCAGTGGTAGGCGAGCCGTAGCTAGTTTCAGACGCTTGGCGTTGGCCAGAGACAAACCCGACATGGGTGACCGGTCTACAAGAGCGCCAACGATGTAGACCTTTGAGTTGTCAAAGGTGCGGAGAACGTTCGGGGAGTCTGCCGTCAGGTACACGAGTTGTTCTCTGGGGAACAGCTCAACGTGCTGCTGCTTGGTGCAGGTGATGAGCAGGCGTTCCCAAGTTTGAGCACCGTATATCCTCAGGAGCTCTTTTTCGTAGGGACCGTCTGGCTGCAAATTGCAAAAGTGGAGGTGAAAGGGGTCGGTGGCACGCCGGTTAAACGCCTCCACCTTCTGCAGCTGCGTCACGGTGTTTTCCAACTCCCTCCTGCCCATGTTGGAGTCGTAGCTCATGTCGAACACAAGCGGCTGCCCAAAAGTCATCGCGTTGGCAGCTCTCCAGCTCAGAAGCGTGTCCAGGGATCTGCTCCAGAACTGGAGAATTATTGTGTTTCTCAATTTGTGCCCTTGTTGGTCATCGTCGTCTTCCATTTCTCTTTTCTCCTGCAAATAGGCTTCTCTTCTGGCCTTGCTTTCCCTCTGCTTCTCTTTGCGAGCCAGTTTGTGGTTCTCCCGAAGGGCCAGGTACTTCAAGTACTTTTTCCTGGAGGACTTGGTGGGGAGACCCGTCACAGTCTGCATCTCCTCCTCGGTCATCTCTTGAGGTACGAGCTTCCCAGCCAGTCGCCACATTGAAATGAGTTCACGAGTCGCCTCCAAGGAGGAGCTGTCATTTGAATCTGCTCCTGTTTGCTTCAGGTCACCAAGGTCCTCACTCGGCTCCACATCATCACCAAGTCTCTGTGCCTGGAATGTTGCTTGGGATGTCATCACAGATTTCCATTTGTCCAGATCTACAGCTTCTGTTTCTTTGTTTTTGTCTCCATCTTTGTTGACATCACTTTCTGCAGGGTTTCCTGTACAGATGTGGTAAACCGGGATGGATGGCGTGCAAAGTCTGTTAGGCGACAGGAAAGAGCTCATCTCCTTCTGGGATGCCACAACTGCGTTTTTCAGCAGTAAATTACCGCATCTGGACGTGAAAATCCGCAACATTGTAAATGAAAAAAAGTCAAAACCTTACACGAGAAGTCACTTTGCTTGAAAAAGAACGGAAGTCCATTTGATGTTACCTACGCGGTTCTGCCGGGGCTCCTTTTGATTAAAACGTCAAAAATAACGTTTGATTATTGACACACGTCTTAAAAAGTCGCCAGGTTGTGACCGCATGCTTCTTCGTTCACGTTTCTTGCTAATAAACGTTAGCAAAAAGGTCACGTTGTTACGTGGTGTTACACCTAAATGTGTCGTACTGAAAAAGTCACAAGTGTCTGGTCCAGAGTCAGGTTTTCTGCTCTCAGAAACAGAAATTTAAGAAACATTTTCACGAAAACCTAATGAATCAGTTATTTTTTTAATGAAAGTTCAAATAACTTTTTCATAGGCTTTAAAATATCAATGTTATATTTATCTCGTTTCCGGGGGAGGCTTTTATAACGTTGCACAACAATAATGATGCCATTTCCCGTCCGGTTGATGGCGGTAATACACCGAGTTTGTAAACTGCCAGAAAACACCATCGAAGAAGAAGAAGAAGAAGAAGAAGAATGATGCCATTTCCTTTTTCTAAAACCGTTTAAGCTAATCGTTAGCCTCTAAAAAATGAGCTTATTTTTGGCCAAATTGACTTCTAAAAAAGACATAGATGAAGTTATCAAAGGCGTAGCGGAGAAAGTTGTAGTTCTGCGCTTCGGGAGAGACGAAGACTCTGTTTGTCTGCAGTTAGATGAAATTGTAATCAGCTTTCTAACAACTTGTGACGTTTGTTTTCCATTTTTTGTTGCTAGTGCTAATTTTTTTGTTCCCTCTCTTCATTTAGTTATCAAAAACTGCCCACGACTTGAGTAACATGGCGTCCATCTACATAGTTGATGTCGACAAAGCTCCTATTTACAGCAGGTACTTTGACATCAGCTACATCCCCTCAACAGTTTTCTTTTTCAACGGGCAGCACATGAAAGTTGATTATGGGTAAGTGGGGAGCTATTAATTAGTCAACATGCTTTCATGTTTAGTGAAACTACTTATAGTTGGCAGTAAAAATATACTTAACAGAGATGAATGCAGGAAAAAAAAGCTGAAGTCCAAGAAAATCTATTGACAAATAATTTGTTGGTTTTCTGCCTGTTTTCTGTTAAAGGACAGGGACATGTCACTTCTATAATTCATTATTGTTGATGCTGAAAAAGTTCATCCATCCATTATCTTTACTCGCTTCTTCCTTTTTGGGTTGTGGGGTCACTTGTTCCCATATCCTATTATTGTTGAGCTAAAATAGTTATTTATTTATTTATTCATTAAATTTCATTTCCATTAAAAACACAAATACAATAAAAAAATACAATAAAAAACATAAAATGAAAGGAAGCAGAAGAATAAAATTTCTTATATCTGCTCCCTCTTAAACAAAATCAATTCAAACTATCAATTCAAACAATAATCATTCATATATAATACAGCAAAATACATAACTCATCAAAATTTCACGTTGAACAAAATAGACATTACGGTAATCAGTTATATATACCTTTCCAATAAAATAGTTTTTATATTTTTTTAAACATTGACTTCGCCATTTTTACATCATCCTCCAAACCATTCCACAGACCCATTCCCTGTATTGTAGTAGACAGACCCTTTAAACTGGTTCTATACTTTGGTTTAACAAAAATATCTATTCCCTTCAAATTATAACAACTCTTCCTTTTAATAAAATATGCTTGAATGTTTGATGGTAGTAAGCAATTCTGAGCTTTAAACATAAGTAGAAGAATATTATGAATAGTTGCTAAGTCTTTCCAGTTTTTGCAATCCGCCTTTGACATCATCCATTCAGATTTGTTTAATCTCAAACTTGTCCTAAATGCAGCTACAGTAATACCAAAGGGATGCTTTTTTTCAAACAGGAAGTCAGTCCCATCAGTTCTTCCTCTGATTTTATCCTCAAACGGTGTCCCTATTGAGTTTGTTGATTCCTATAAATATTTGGGTATCTTGGTCGACTCGCTTTTCTCTTTTAAGCTCCACGTGGAAAACCTAGTAAAGAAACTGAAAATTAAACCGGGTTTCTTTTTCAGAAATAGATCCTGTCTTACTGAATGCCAGGAAACATCTTGTATCTGTGACTTTCCTTCCCTCCATTGACTACGGTGACATTATTTACATGAACGCTCCTACAAGCACCCTGCAGATGTTGGATGCTGTCTATCATGGTGCACTAAGATTCATAACTGGCTGTGATTATCGTACCCACCACTGCACCCTGTATTCACTGGTTAACTGGACATCATTAACCTCACGCAGACTCTTCCACTGGTACATTTTCATCTTTAAATCACTTCTTGGTCTGCTGCCTTCATACATCTCCTCCTACATGTCTCTGCGTGAGTGCAGCTACAGCGTGCGCTCTCAGGACATGATTACCTGCAGTGTTCCCTCAGTGAGGACTGAACTTGGAAAAAGGGCCTTCTCCTACTCTGCTCCTGTTTCTTGGAATATCTTACAAAAAGATCTGAAGCTCTCAACCTTGACCTCTCTAAATGGTTTTAAACATCTGTTAAAGTGAGAATAAACCCAGGTTGAGACGGTAACTCCTCCTTCCAAAATCTCCCTGAAAATGGGCGTGTCGAGAGACAAGGAGGGGTGGAGGTAGAGTTGTGCTTTTGTTCACGCCTCCACCTGCAACAACCTAAAACAAATTAAACCTCTAGCCAACAACATACACCAAGCAACAACAAAGAATAAACATGTAGATGTATTTATCTATTCCACCCATTCCATCCAAAACCAAAGGCCTAAAAAAATGAAAATGAAAATAAAAATAAAACCGCTTGTCAGGAGTGAAATGCAGCACTTCCATATAAGGTATGCACTTCTCATCTCTGCAGGGGATTGGCTCTGCTTGAACCACCTGTGTGACATCAGAGTGTACAAGACACATCAGAGTGAACAGTCCTGACCAATATGAAAATTAAGGTGCAATAACCTCTGTTCAACCCAAAGGACTACCGTAAACACAGTTTTAGACCAAATATTGCCAAATATTGCCAATTTACACAGATATGCACAATTATGTGAAAATAAACACAGCCATAGTGCTAGATAACATTTTAAACACATTCTAGGGAGTTTATCAGCTAAAAAAAGTTAATTTTGGGTTTAGTCGCACTTTAAGTTCATGGCAAGAACCAACATAAACATGTTCCTGTTATTAGTTTTCTACACCTCCTTATAATCTAGCAGTTTTTTTTTTTCATCTTGTAAATGAGTCCCCGAGGCTCATTGGGATTAACTAGTGGTGGCCAAATGCAATAAAGCAGTATTGAACCACTATTGAACTTGGGATCATTCATTCAAAGGTTCATTTCAGTGACATCTAGTGGTGAAATAGACGACACACACAGTTTTATTTACTGTTTTACTGTATGTTCAGGTGATTCAGTACAGTAGATATGTTGACTAGTATCTGGGATTGAGAGAGGGTGAGCTTTAGAAAACTGTAGGTGCATGGAAGGTGGGTTGTGCTTGTGTAACTCAGACAGTCATGAAATTTGGGGATGGGAATTCAGAGGTTTTTATTTAGGAACAAGAGTTTTTCCACTGTTTTTGGACTCAGGCGATTTCTTTTTTGGCTGACAACGTCTCCATCTTTTGAAAAAACATGTTCACAAGAACCAGATGAGGCTGGTATGCATAAATATTGTTTAGCCTTTAAGGGTGTTTTGACGTGCACAAGCCTCCTGAAGCATGTCTCGCATCAACGAATCATCTCGCGATATGAAGCTATTGTGGAATTCATTCGGGGACCGAAGCAGTCACTGCTTCATACGTCATCGCTTACGTAACTTGCTCTGCCACAAAGCGCGCTTCGTAGCAGTGCTTCAAAGAGAACACAACTTCGATTTCTAAGAAGGATTGGAACTTCGGCGTCAGATTGACATCACTAGATTAACCTGTCTAAGATTGAATGAAATATATATCCAGCTATCACTGCGAGAGGCAGGAGACCCTGGACAGGTTGGAAGTCCATCATAGGGACAAATGAGTAAACAAACACTTTTTTGTCTTGGTGCTCCCATGTTAACCAGCTTCTTGCTTTGTCTTCAAAAGCTTAAAAGAAGAGCATGTGGTGAGACTTTAGCGAGCCTGGGTCCCAAATATAGCTACATGTATCTGTGTAAACAGTCATTACTCAGTATAATGATGTCATTTATTAATAGATTTTTTTTCTTCTTCAGCTCTCCTGATCACACCAAGTTTGTTGGCAGCTTCAGAACCAAGCAGGATTTTATCGACCTGATTGAGGTGATTTACAGGGGAGCCATGAGGGGGAAAATGATTGTCCAGAGTCCCATCGACCCTCACAATATTCCAAAATATGATCTCCTCTACCATGGAATTTAAAAGCAACGCCCTCATCTGTATGGACTCAGTAATAAGCACCAACTAAAGTTGAGCAACTAAGAAGTTGTCTGAACATGTTTTGATACGGCAAATAATGTTTCTCTGTTTTAGAGACAGTTAAAAAAAAATCAAAACCATTAACCACAAAAAACACAAATGATGCTCTTTTTGTCTTTTAAAGGCTCTTTGACATTCGAGCCTACGGATACGTTTTGATACATTTGTTGAAACTGTGCTTTTATGTTTTTTAAATTTTCCCATGGAAAATGGCTGTAGATTTGAATATATTTATCAAATGTAAAAACCTTTTACAATAAACCTGAAAAACTCCCGTTTTCTTCCTTAAGACTGTTTGCTGGTAAGTGGTAAGTTGTCATTCTTGGCAAGTGACCTTTCTTCTGGAGTGTGTACAATGCCTATGAAAAGTATTCACTCCCTTGGATGTTTTATCTTTTTATTCTTGTCATAACATAGTCATGGTCAATATAAATTGGCCTTTTAAAAAAACAATAGTTTTTAATGTCAAAATGAAATTATATTTTTACATAGTAATACCAATTAAATAAAATTTGTAATGTGAAAGTGATTGCATAAATATTTAACATTTTAAAGCTACTTGTCTTAACAAAATGTTGGAGAAAATCTCACTAACATTGTTTACCCAAAAAAACAGGAGAATATTTTTAACCATTATTTATGCTTGCAAGTTCAGATTTTCAGGAGAGGTGACATAAAATACATACTGTATACAACATTGAATGCATACGCATGAAAACCAGTCAGAAAAAAGCCAAAAGCTGTGTTAACCGCTCCCTTTTATACTCATTAGTTCATTGGTGTTCATTGTAGTTGAGTGGGTGTCCTGGAGCCAGCTGCAGTCTCACATGGCGCTCTTGGCCTTCACGGCACGGACGTCTCCAGTTCAGGATAAAAGAGTTTTGGGAGACAGTTCGGTTGTTTGTTCTCAGGGACAAGAATGTTAGTAATAAAACATCCATAACCATTGACCAAAAATGATGTAACACAAAAGTTTAAATAAAATTAAAGATATTTAGGATTAGTCAGAGGATGGATACAAAAGCATCTGCTCGATCCATCATCAAAAAACTGAAAAAAGATAGGACACATAAATCTACCAGGAGCTGGTCCTAACAAACTGAGTGGGAAAGAAGAAGATGGTGAGAGACCACCAAGAAGACACCTGCAAACACTGAAGGGTTACGAGCTCCAGCAGGTGAGATGGAAGAGACTCCATACAGCAACTGTTGTCCTAGTTATTCACCAACTTCATCAGAGGGTGGCAAAGAGAAAGCCTGACCAAGTGAGTTGGCAAGCCAATTGATCATATATTATCCAGTTTTTATTTACATGTAATTTAAAAAAGCAGATCTGCGAGACTTTATTTTCTTGTGGAAATTAACTTTTTCACTATCAGTAAAAGGGCTGTTTGATCAAGAGTTGTGCTATTATCGATCTGAAGCAATTGTAGATATTAGGGGTGTAGGAAAATAATCGATTTTTTAAAGAATCTAGACTCTTAGTCCTGGCGATTCAGAATCGATTCTAAAAGCCCCAAAATCAAATTTTTTTTTTACATTAAAACCCAAAAGATAAAGAAAATAAAACCATATGTCATATGAAATAATACATAAAATGAAAGGTGGCAGAAAGAAGAAGAAATCTTATTTTATCTGCCCCTTTTTTCAAAAACAAGTTCAAACAATCTTCTATAAGTAACAGAGCAAAAAGCTAACCTAATACAGTACTGGTTATTTAAGTTACAGAATTTAATGCATTCCTGTATTATTTGTTCCTATTTTTGGTATAAACATCAAACAATGCAAAAATTTGATACAATAAGGAACCTAAAATTATTGTTTTAAATAAGTGTTCTATTTGTTTACATTGTTGTTTAATGTTTTTGGTTCAAAAAAATGTTCCATTTGTTTACATTGTTGTTTAATGTTTTTGGTTCAAAAAAATGTTCCATTTGTTTACATTGTTGTTTACTGTATTCTTTTCAGCTTGTCAGTTACAAAACTGAAACTAAATTTATGACCATTTTAATAGAAAAATTGTTTCTGAATCCAAAATAGTTTCTGAATCGAAAAATCGATTTTGAATCGAATCGTGACACCAAAAATCGGAATCGAATCGATTCTCCAGAGATTCGCACCCCTAGTAGATACAGTATAATGTGGTTTGATTAGATGTAACAACAGCCTTCTTTGCAGGAAAGATTGGGCGTGAACTATCAGAAAACTTCTGTAACGCACAGGGAAGGAACGAGTAATCCGTTGTGTTTCTGTGGCTGTGGGGCTTCAGAGGTGATGCTAGGGGTCGCAGGAATGACGGGCAGGTATGAGTTTTCAGTAATTTTTTGTGAACCATTATAAATTCTTAAATTATCAGCGGCTTCGGAACTTAGCGAGCTAAAGCTAACGTGACATTCAGCGTTTAGCGCTTGACAGCGTAGCAAAGATGACTAAAAACTTTACTCAAATGCATTAAGTATAAATAAACTGGCTAAGATTTTTATACTGTGTTTTGTTTGTCAGCTGTATGACTTCGTTTGTAACGTTGAGTTGTCTTGTTTCTCCATCTTCAACGATAATGTTATGTTAGCATTAGCAGGCCCAGAGGTGATGAATTGTTTCCCTTAGGCTGATGCCAATTATTGTTTTCTGTCTTTTTTTTTATTATCTAACTCTTGTATTAGTGTCATTAATGCACATCACTGCCAACTAGGTATAATGCAGATGAAGAAAGTAAATTAGCAAGTTTGTAGCCTATTCCATTCAAAATCCATAGCAGGGCTTTATGTTACATAGGTGAAACATGTATCAAGGAATCAAGGAATCAAGGAGTTTTATTAACATTGCATCAATTTTCACCGATTACAACGTAAGTATGTAGTTGCAGGCATCCAGAAGAGAAATGAGTGCAAAAGCTGCAGCAAAACAAAGCACATTACATGTTTTATCAACACACGATATGTTTTATCAACACACGACATGTTTATTCAACACATTGATATGCTCTTAGCGCGGCCAGGCCCAATCTGTCTCCAGATGAAGGTCAAAAGCAGGAAAAACAGGCAGAAACACTGGGATTCACAGCATTGATATTAAAAAAAGATGAATCACATTTTGTCTTCAAGACACCGCGTGATTCAGTAAAAACCATATCAGAGCACATTTAGGTACAATAACAAAGGAAATACGGCAGGCAAGGAGATTGGGTCTATGATTAATTTCAGACAAACACAAAGTTCAGCAGGTGTGCAGCTGGGTGTTATCTGAAGCTTCACAGAAATCTCTGGGGAGGGGGGGGGGGGGGGCTCTTCAGCTCCTCACTCTGGGAGAATGGATTCCCACAGCCCGCTTTTCAAGGACATGTGCAGAAGCCAGATAATGTTCTTGTTTGTTATCCAAATAGACCACAGTGTTCTTTTCCACTGCCGCCTCCAAGTCTGTGGGTGCTGTTTCATGGCCGAAAGAAATCCAAATATGTGGTTCTGCTCTGCCCCGCTTTCATGAGCTTCCACCTGTCCCTTGATCGATCCTGGGTGGCTGCAAACAAGTCCCAAAACGGACAGCAGGTGCACGGTGGTCCACCACTGCACCAATCGTGCGATTGAGCTCATACAGCAGCTGGGATGAGGAGCCCACGACCCGGTTCAGAGAATTTTGCTGATCAGGCAGTCCCGACAGCGCTCTGATAGCCGCCGAAGCCTCCCTCAGCTTCCGATAACAAACAACTCCGGTTACGCCAAAAAACAGAGCAGTTGCTACCAATAATCCAATAATCCACAAATCCTCCACGTCTTCGACACTCAGAACGGACAGACACATGGGCTGCCACTGACCCCACGAGTCCAGCACGTATCCAGCCGCGTGTGTGTCGGAGGGACAGACAGCTTCTCCTGACACGGTCCGCTTCGTGGAAAAAATCTTATCCATTGAAGAAACAGCCCAATTGATTAATTCCATATTGGTTCGAGTGAGCGCTGAAGGGTCGCAGACGAGACGAAAAGCAAGCAGGGAGTAGGAAAAACTTAGGGAGGGAAGAGCAGAAAGATATGCGACCTGCCTTGCCGAGTGCCGGAAGAAGAAAAAAAAAATGTATGTTCATAAACTAATGCGTAAGCAGCTTTAGTTATTATTTAATAACCTTTGCGTGTTTTAAGCCTGATTAT
>JBBPBX010048153.1:0-18146 GCA_038048925.1 Garcialebias charrua | reverse complement strand
ATATACACATATATATACACATATATATACATATACAGTATACTGTACATGCATATACATATAGTAGATGGATACATACAGTATACATGCATATACTGTACATATATATGGCAGCACGGTGGCGCAACTGGTAGAGCTGCTGCCTCTCAGCGAGAAGGTCCAAGGTTCAAATCCCGGTCCGGGGGCCTTTCTGGGTGGAGTTTGCATGTTCTCTCCGTGCATGCGTGGGTTTTCTCCGGGTGCTCCGGTTTCCTCCCACAGTCCAAAAACATGCATGTTAGGCTGATTGGTAACTCTAAATTGACCCTGGGTGTGAGTGAGACAGGTCCCTCTTGTAAATGAGTCCCCGTGGCTCAACGAGGCTAGCCTGTATAAATAAAGGTTGAATGAATATATATACTGTAGATGGATACATATCAAGACATGATACATGTCAAAGTGTTAGACATTTAGAGGACGTGGTGCTGGAAACACTTCTTTTATGGATGAGGTGTTTCTGCTGACTGCGTCTTCAAGGTTTAGAAAGAGGCGCTCCACCTGAACAGAGGTCGTCCTCTGTGCCAGGGAATGACGTCTGCCAAGACTCCAGCGCTGCTAATTACGATGAAATGGGCTGGAAATGGGTCGGCCCAACTGAGAACAGAATCACCTCTGCAGTCAGGAGATGAAAGGCGAGAACTCATCAAGTGAATTGAATTTCCTGTCTCTGATGATCACGTCTACATTTCTCCCTCCTCAGCTGATCGATGGCCACGACTCGACTCACATCAGTGTCCCCTACCTTCGCTCAAAGATCGGCATTGTGTCCCAAGAGCCGGTGCTGTTCGACTGCAGCATCGCCGACAACATCAAGTACGGCGACAACTGTCGGGAAATCAGCATGAACGAGGTCGTCTCCGCCGCCAAGAAGGCCCAGCTTCACGACTTCGTGATGGCGCTCCCCGAGGTACCGCCGACGTTCTGTTTGATGTTCCAGCAGCAGATTCATACAGGTACCCTGATGTGATAAGTTCAGGAAGAAGGTGAAAGTTAGACAGTCAGCAGATATGGACACCTGCCAGCTGCAACAGATGTTCTGGAAACTGGCAGCAGAAGTTAGGTCCAACAAGTGTCCTCAGTAGACCTCCAGTCCTGAGCTGCGGTGGACAGATCTGACCGAGGTGAAGCTGAGAACGCAGGTGGTGAAACTCTGAGTGTTGATTGGGCAGAAAGCTGTTCTTGGTCCATGGAAGCACCAAGACTTGTTCTGTGATGCTCAGGACGAACGTCAGAGCAGTGATGTCATGAAAACTAGGACCAACGTCCGAGGAGGAAGCTGTTTGTTCCTCAGAGCGACTCGAGCAGTAAAGCTGTCGGTTTGTTGTCCTCCTCCAGAAATACGACACCAACGTGGGCTCCCAGGGTTCCCAGCTGTCCCGCGGTCAGAAGCAGCGCATCGCCATCGCCAGGGCCATCATCCGAGACCCCAAGATCCTCCTCCTGGACGAGGCCACCTCGGCCCTGGACACCGAGAGCGAGAAGGTGCTTCAGCTCAGCTTTAGCTTCTTGGCATTAATTATTATCATGGTTATGTCTCTACAGGTTGTAACATCCCGGACGAGCCCCCATTAAATATGTTACGACCAGTAGAGACATAACATATTCAGTGGACACCGGACACAGAAAAAGGTTTAAATAAAAGCTTTATTTAACTAAAAGTAAACGTCTCCAGGCTGCAGGCGAGGTCCTCACAGGCTACTCCCTCAAGGTCTGGAGTGCCTTCTTCTGGCCCAGCGTCACAAAAAAAAAGTAGCAACAGAAAGATGGACCGGGTGAGTCTGGCCAAAATGAAAATAATGCAGTTCAGGTAGATCCAACCCTATACAGGTATTCCCCGATTTACGAGCGAGATCCGTCACAAGGAGGCGCTCGTAAACCGGAAATCTCGTAATTTGGAACGGCCGCCATTTCTCTCGTAAACCCGGAAGTCCGCTCGTAAATTTCGCCAGCGCACCTAAAAACACTCTATTTTCATCTAAAAACTACTTTTGAGTGCATAAAAATGATCGGAAACGTGTGTTTATATGCTTAACTTGCTAACTGTAGTGAAAAAACACATGAAAACTCAGTATTTTTTTCGTTTTTTCCAAAAATTCAACCCGGAAGTCCGCTCGTAAATTTCGCCAGCGCACCTAAAAACACTCTATTTTCATCTAAAAACTACTTTTGAGTGCATAAAAATGATCGGAAACGTGTGTTTATATGCTTAACTTGCTAACTGTAGTGAAAAAACACATGAAAACTCAGTATTTTTTTCGTTTTTTCCAAAAATTCAACCCGGAAGTCCGCTCGTAAATTTCGCCAGCGCACCTAAAAACACTCTATTTTCATCTAAAAACTACTTTTGAGTGCATAAAAATGATCGGAAACGTGTGTTTATATGCTTAACTTGCTAACTGTAGTGAAAAAACACATGAAAACTCAGTATTTTTTTCGTTTTTTCCAAAAATTCGCAGCTCGTAAGTCTGGAACCTCGCAGATCAGAGCGCTCGTAATTCGGGGACTACCTGTACAGGGCAGTCGAAACCTCCTAAATGACGATCTGCCTGACCAAAAGTCCCTCTAAACAAACAAAAGGCGATAATAGGACTACCAAAACTCACCTGGTCGTCAAAAGCTCAAAAATAATGAAGAAAACTGTAACTCAGCGCACAACAGCTGTCCTCCTACGCTATTCCTCTTCGGTTCTCATGGGTTCTTCCGTCTGCCTCGGCTATTTACTTCGGCTTCTCACGGTTTCTTCTTCGGCTGTTTCATTCGACTTCCTTCGACTTCAGCTCTCTTCGGCTTCCTTCAACTTCTACGGCTGCAGCTCTCTGCTGCTCCTGCTTCGAATCTCTCTCTCTCTGCTTTTGCGGCTTGGACCTAATATAGACAACCACCCCACCTACAACATGCTTTAATTAAGCAATAGCTGTAGTCGATTAGCCACTCAACCTTTAAACAACTCATGCTTCTGACTTAAATAAATTACATGCCCAGTGCATGTAACAATCATCACGGCTGTTATTTACACGAGCTACGCCACGATCGCACCGACAGCCGAACGTCCTTAAGATTAAGCTCGGAGCTGCGGCGTGATTCTCCACCTATGATTGTCTAATGGCTGTACCAGTGCTGCTCGTGTGTTTCTGGGGTAGACCCTGCATGTAGAGCGTCTCCAACACGTGTGTGTGTGTGTCGTTGCAGACCGTGCAGGAGGCCCTGGACAAGGCCAGAGAGGGTCGCACGTGCATCGTCATCGCCCACCGCCTCTCCACCATCCAGAACTCGGACATCATCGCCGTCATGTCCCGCGGCTTCGTGATCGAGAAGGGACCCCACGACCAGCTGATGGCCCTGAAGGGCGCCTACTACAAGCTGGTCACCACAGGAGCGCCCATCAGCTAGCAGCTGCCGCTGAGCCACCGTCCCGCCGACGGAGACGGAACGGACTGAAGACACGACAAACGCCACCTCGACACCGCTCAAGGGACACAAGTGGAGCGTGTTTATATTCATGGTTGTAGCTGGAACAGCTGGAGCTGATCGGCCTTTAGCAATGATCATTAAACATCAGAGGAACGAGAACGTTTGTGAAACGCTTTGTTTTTAGACACATTTGCATGAAGATTTTCAAAATAATGTGACGTTTACTGTTTTTTTTTACTGCATGTTTATGTACTGCTTAATTACTGGTTCACTTACTGGAAGCCCCGTTACTAAACAAAGTTTTTTTATTTTAGTTGGAGCCAACAAACATTTCAGTTGAAATAAATGAATAAAGATGCTTCTATGGTTTATCTTGTGATTTATATATAAATATATAATTAATCTATCAACAGTAAGTTACACACCTGAGTGAGCGGCGTGCTTTAAATAATCCAGCTCCTCGACAGTCACTGAGCGGGCCAGATCACCGAGAAGTGTCCCGGTGCTCCCGATGGCCACTCCGCCTCTTCAAGATATTTGTTTGTAGCTTCATTATTAGTAAGCCTGAGAGTTACCGGAACGCACCCTGTCAAAATAAGAGCCCAGACGCAACCTAAACTTGTTTCATGTTTGTTTTAATTTGATCATAAACGTCCACAGTGCCACCTGCTGACAAACAGGAGACTCTGTGAGAACTACTTGTGTCCCTGCGTGGTCTCTGGATCAACTTTCAGAGTGTTTCCTGTTAAATGTAACGTTTGTGTCAGAACGCAGTCAAACAGTCGTGGAGTCTGACCGACCACTTCCTGGAGAAAGTACTCAAACACTGTACTTAAGTAAAAGTACAAATAAACAGACAAAAATGTACTCTAGTAAAAGTAGAAGTACCATATTAATGTTTTTACTTGAGTAAAAGTAAATAAGTACTTGCTTTTA
Organism: Garcialebias charrua; assembly: GCA_038048925.1. NCBI lineage: Eukaryota > Metazoa > Chordata > Actinopteri > Cyprinodontiformes > Rivulidae > Garcialebias > Garcialebias charrua. The sequence goes on along the minus strand of JBBPBX010048153.1, from coordinate 13,760 downwards.
AAAATACTTAAAGTATTAAAGTAAAAGTACTTGCTGAATGTATTACGTAATTCAATGGTCTACAATATCGTTAAGTGTCCGCACCATATGTATATTTCTGTAATACATTAAAGGTGCTATGTGTAACTTTCTGTAGAGCCAGAACTTAGAAATATTTTCAACAGGCAAAGCATTCTGGTCCCTCCCCCTCAGAGCCATATATGGCTCTGCTCCTCTTGCTCTGCTGAAATTCAAATTCAAGCTCTGTTTTTATTGGCTGGTTAACGGCGGGTCACTCTGTGTTTTTAGTGTTTTTATAAATGCTGATAGAGAAGCAAGGGGACTATAGTTTTTTTCAGAGATTACTTTGTCTAACATCAGTCTGTCAGTAGATAGTGACAGAGTGAAGAAATATGTTAAAAATATATTGTTAGAAAAGTTACAGACTGCATTACAAAGTTACATAGTGCAGCTTTAATAGTGTTAAGTCATTTTAATGAACAATGCTGCAGATAATGCATGTTTTTATTGTGTTTACTCTGTGACAGTTCACACTTGGACTTTTGATTCTGTGCAGCAGAATTTCAGGGATGACATGCACAGTTAAATACCATTAAGCAAAATAATGAAGAATGATTATATCTTTGAAAGTTTTTATTTAACACAAAGTAAAACCAATGTGTCATTTAACTACAGTAAAAACATTGAAGTAAAAGCGGTGTGCCTGAAAAAAGAGCATTAGATTTAACAAAGGAACATCTGATCATTTCAACTGCAGTTTGTCATCAACTCTAGTTAAAATACTGTCTAGTCAACCTGGTAATGGGTCAATAGTGAACAACCTTTTAACTTCTTGACAACATTTTCAAAACTTGGACCTGAGTGTCGAGACATTTGGAGACATCTCTTGTCTCCTAACATCATGAACTGACACATTTTAATATTGCAGCAAGAATTTATTGTTCAAGTTCAGAAGAAGTTGGTTTTCAAAGTTTTTTGAGTCCAGTCTGGATCTTTTGGGAGAGAATCTGTCCTGCTGTACTGAACAGTCTTTCAATAGTCTTTCAATAGTCTTTCAATAGTCTTTCAATAGTATTTCAATAGTCTTTAAATAATATTTCAATAGTCTTTAAATAATATTTCAATAGTCTTTAAATAATATTTCAATAGTCTTTAAATAATATTTCAATAGCCTTTCAATAATCTTTCAATAAGGTCATGGGTGTTGTGTATCTTCTGGCTGAATCTCTGTGGTGGAATCCATTTTGGGTGTGTTAGTGGTGCTGTGGGTGCTCCATTTGTCCAGTTCTTCTTGGAGGCGGGTCTAATGTTACCTGTCCACTTTGCAGTGATTTGCAGGGACCAACTCCTCTCAACATCAGTTACTTTCAAACTTAATGACAAATCAAAAAACTGCAACGTGAATGTAACTTGTAACTCAACACATTATAGAAATGTAGTGTAGTAGAAAGTACAGATACTTCATGTAAAATGTAGTGGAGTAAAAGTAAAAGTACCCACATTTAATTCTACTTTGTAGGAGGTGGTGAAGAGACGACACAGGAGACGGGATGCAGGTCTTCACTTTATTCACTCCTACTTTCAACTGGCGGGAAAACCACCCAACACCGCCTTATATACCAACATAACATCCGGTCCTCTGGACCTTTCACAATAAAAGCATCCTTAACACATTCGGTCCACTGGGTGTGAGTAGAGCCCCCTAGTGGTCCACCACACACGCCCCCCCAGAACACCCAGTAAGGTCCATCACTAGTCCCGCATTTTAGGTTTGATTAAACGCCCAGAACGGCTGAACCTGGGCCCCGCAGAACCAGTTTGATGAAGCGGGGGGTGACGAGGAGGGGCTGCAGAAGATTCGGGCTCCAATGGTTGTTGAGAGTCTCTGGAAGGAGGGCAGCAATCCGTTAGCAACGTGGATGGAGGTCTGCCCCTGCGAGGAGCCTGGGCCGTAACAACCTGATCATCTGACATAACATGAGCTGGTTTAAGCCTATCAATACAGACAGTCTCAGTACGACCCCCTAAATCTAAAAGGAAATGTTTTGGACCTGGTTGAAGAACCCGAAACGGTCCATCATACAAAGGCTGTAGTGGTGTCCTGTGTGCATTGTGTTTGACAAAAACAAATTTAGAGGACTCCAGACTCTTAGGGACAAATGACTGCGGTAAACAATGGTGTACCGGGCCGGGGACACGAACAGGGGCCTCCTGAGATGAAAAATGGAGCAACGGTGGAGCGAACTGTGGTGAGGGTACCTCAGGTAAAAACTCACCGGGGACGCGCACAGGCTGACCGAAAACCAGTTCAGCCGGGGAAGAGCTCAGGTCCTCTTTGGTTGCGGTACGTAAACCCAACAAAACCCAGGGAAGACGGTCAATCCAGTTGTCACCGGTCAATGCAGCGCGCAGTGCAGCTTTCAATGACCTGTGAAACCGTTCACACAAACCATTAGCTTGGGGTTGTAAGCTGTGGTCCTGTGAACGTTCGTCCCCAGGCCCTTGGCCATGGTAGACCAAAGCTCAGAAACAAACTGCGGGCCCCTGTCTGATGTAATGTCTGAAGGGGGGCCAAAACGTGCAACCCAGGTAGACAAAAATGCCCGGGCCACCACTGCAGCCGTTGTGGATGTCAGAGGAACCACCTCAGGCCACCTGGTGGTCCGATCTATCATAGTCAGCAGATGAGTAAAACCTTGTGATGGAGGCAGAGGGCCCACCAGGTCCACGTGCACATGGTCAAACCGCCGACTAGGGATAGGGAAAGGTTCCAAAGGTGCTTTGGTGTGCCTGTCAACCTTAGCACGCTGACATGGGACACACGCTGCTGCCCACTCCTTAACCGCTTTACGCAGACCGGGCCAAACAAACTTTGAGCTGACCAGTTTCACCGAGGCTCTAACACCTGGGTGAGAAAGGGAATGTAAGGAGTCAAAAACGCGGCGTCGCCATGAAACTGGAACCAGGGGGCGGGGCCTGCCTGTAGATACGTCACAGAGCAGGAGAGGACCTCCGTCATTCACCTGCCTTTCCTCCAACTCGAGGCCTGTGGGGCCGGACTGGAGCTCGAGTATTTCTGCGTCGCTACGTTGGTCCGCAGCCATAGCAGAAAAATCGATGCCAACGTACACGGGAGAGATCAGCACCCGGGAGAGACAGTCGGCCACCACGTTGGATTTTCCAGCCACATGCTGAATGTCTGTAGTAAATTCAGACACCGCTGCGAGGTGGCGTTGCTGGCGAGCAGACCAGGGGTCAGAAATTTTTGACATAGCAAACACCAAGGGTTTGTGGTCAACGTATGCAGTGAACTGGCGGCCTTCCAGGAAAAACCTGAAATGGCGTGTAGCCAGGTAAAGCGCCAGCAACTCTCTGTCAAAAACACTGTATTTCAGCTCATTGTCCCGCAGCGTACGGCTGAAAAATGCAAGCGGCTGCCAAACCCCGGAAACCTGCTGTTCTAACACAGCCCCCACCGCAACATCAGATGCGTCGGTTGTTAAAGCTATTTGCGCCGCTGGGGATGGATGGGCCAAAAGGGCAGCAGTGGCCAGTGCAGCTTTAGCATCACCAAATGCCTGTAGGCGTTCTGGTGTCCAGTCCACGCTGTCGTTGGGCTTTTTCTTTTTCAGCGCTCCATAGAGCGGGCGCAGCAGTTGTGCTGCCCTGGGGAGGAACCGGTTATAGAAATTAACCATTCCCAAAAATTCTTGTAGCGCTTTAACAGACTGGGGTTGTGGAAAATCTGACACCGCCTGCACTTTGTTTGGTAACGGGACAGCACCACTGGCAGAAATGCGGTGGCCCAAAAAATCAATGACTGGCAGCCCAAACTGGCATTTTGCTGTATTTACAATCAGGCCATGTGCTGCTAGGCGCTGAAAAACCTCACGGAGGTGGGACAAGTGCTGCTCAGCCGAGCTGCTAGCCACCAGGATGTCGTCCAGATACACAAATACGAAGGACAGACCCCTTAGGACTGAATCCATCAACCGCTGAAATGTTTGTGCTGCTCCTTTAAGACCAAAAGGCATGCGCAAAAACTCAAACAGGCCGAAAGGCGTGATCACAGCGGTCTTAGGGACATCCTCCACATGCACAGGAACCTGGTGGTACCCGCGTACTAAATCTACTTTAGAAAAAATGGAGGTCCCAGCCAGGTGCACTGAAAAATCCTGGATGTGGGGGATGGGGTAACGATCGTTCTCCGTGATGTTATTAAGGCGGCGGAAATCCCCACATGGTCGCCATTTGCCGTCTGCTTTGGGCACCATGTGCAGGGGGGAGGCCCACGGGCTGTTTGAGCGCTGCACGATGCCTAAATGCTCCATGTTAGCAAACTCTTCCTGTGCTATTGCTAGCTTAGTAGCATCGAGGCGGCGTGCACGTGCGAACACCGGGGGGCCTGTTGTGGGAATATAATGTTCAACCCCATGCTTTGTGTTTGTGTTGGCAAAGTTAGGAACAGTCAGCGAGGGAAACTCAGACAATAAACGCTGAAACACATTACCCGAAGCTAAAAAGTTAGCATGCATTAAAGGCCCAGCTCCTCGCGTCTCACAAGGCAGTGACGAGAACGACACAGCGTCTATTAAACGCCTGTTAGCCATATCAACCAGGAGCCCGTGAGCACAAAGAAAATCAGCCCCTAAAATAGGGACTGAGCTAGCAGCTACCACAAAGTTCCACTGGAAGTCTCGTTCATGGAAACGAACAGTCACCAACCTTTCACCAAACGTCTTGATGGGTGAGCCGTTAGCCGCGGTTAGCTGCGGCCCGCAGCCTTCAGCCAACGTGTCGGAGCCAGACGGGGGAACAAGGCTCTTCTGCGAACCAGAGTCCACCAGGAACCGCCTCCCCGACCTCGAGTCTTCGATGAAAAGCAGCCTTTCCTTGTCGCCAACGGCCGCGGCTGCTAGCGTGCGTTGGCGTTGTCGTTTCCCTGAGGCTTGTAGCTGCACGGCGGAACACACCGTCGTGCTTTGGCGCCAAAACGCGCGTGGTAGAAACAAAAGGTGGCTCCTGTCCGCCTGCGGCTAGCGACCCCTGCTACCACCGATGGCTCGTCCGGCGCTGAGGGCGTTGCTTGAAGCTCGGGCGCTGCTGGAGATCCGTGGGCCGCCATCTGGACTTCGAAGGTCCTTGTCGTTAGAAGAATGCGGTCAGCTTCTCCGGCCAGCGCGCGGTAATTCTTCTGCTGAAGAAGCGGGGAGTTTGCCAGGACATTACGCACTGGTGCTGGGAACTTGCGGAGGAGAAGGTGGCGGAAAAGGAACTCGCAGTCGCCTGAGCCCCGCAAGGCTAACATGCCCTCCACTAGCTCCAGAGCTGTGCCATCGCCCAAACCGGGGAAGGAAAACAGTTTCTCCGCGCGCTCCGCGTCTGAAAGTGTATAACGCTGCAGAAGAAGCTCTTTGAGTGCGGCGTATTTTCCTTGTGCAGGAGGGTCCTCGAGCAGGCTCATTACCCGCTGGGCTGACCGTGGGTCCAGCGCCGCGACCACATGGTGGTATTTGGTGTCGTCTGAAGAAATCCCGCGAAGGACGAACTGCGATTCGACGTGAGCAAACCACGCCGGAGCGGCGTTCAGCCAGAAGTCCGGCATCCTGGCGGACACCGCAAAAGCGAGCGAGGCCGCCTGTGGGGGTTCCACCACAGGGGACAGCTGAAGGGAGCTGGCTGTAGCTTCATGCGTCGACATATTCAGCTCACGAGGGTCACCAATTGTAGGAGGTGGTGAAGAGACGACACAGGAGACGGGATGCAGGTCTTCACTTTATTCACTCCTACTTTCAACTGGCGGGAAAACCACCCAACACCGCCTTATATACCAACATAACATCCGGTCCTCTGGACCTTTCACAATAAAAGCATCCTTAACACATTCGGTCCACTGGGTGTGAGTAGAGCCCCCTAGTGGTCCACCACACGCGCAACTTTATCTTCCGACATTTAACAATAAATGTACCTAAACAATTGTTTGTTAGCTCGAAATTATAGCAAAAGGGGTGTCTCAGTCTAACGTTTTCTTAATAAATGTACTTTAATGGTTAAATCGGCTTTATTTTAAAAAAAAAGTGTCGCTGCCTCAGTGCATGTGTGCTCCGTGATCGCTCAGCGGTGACAAACAGGAAAAAGGAGCGCGGCTCGTTTCGCCGACATTTAACAAGAAAATTACCTAAACAATTGTTTGTTAGCTCGAAATTATAGCAGAGCTGTTTTTCTGTCTGTCATTTTCTTAGTAAATGCACTTTAATGGTCAAATTAGCTGCATTTCGCCACCGTGGTGCAGCTTGCTGCTGGATTGAAGGTTTGAGCAGAGAGGTGGGGAGAGTATGGCAGGCCGATTGAGTCATTAATAGCTAGTGAAGATTCTCAGTCATCCAGGACATGGTGAATTCTAAAAAGTGCAATAAAAAAAATAAAGTATAGTATAATAGTATAATAAATAGTATAATAAATAAAGTCCAGTTGTTTTTGTCTTGAACTTTTTTAAATTTGTCATTATAGGCACGTTTTCCTATTACATGATACAACAGCATGCCATACAACTATTACTACAATAGATATCATGAAGTTTTTTTTTTTTTCAGTCAGAATGAATGAAACGGTCATATTTCAGTGTTATGGTTTATAAATATGGGGAAAAAAAATCTATAAATATGTCACTTCGTCCTATAAGTTGCAAGGCATGTAAATTATGCAAAAAACTGCAACTTACAGGATGAAAAATACAGTAGTTATTATTTTTCTACCTCTCTTTTTGAATTATGCATGTGTTCAGTGTTGAATTATTTTAACTAAACTGTTCTGTTTTCAAGTTTACAGTTTTTGTTTGCCATTAGAGATATGTTATGTGTGGGAACAATTAAACTTTTTCTCTTGGGTTAGATTTAAATAACAAATAGGTCAGTGCTTTTATTGAGGCAAGAAGCAAATTGATGTATCCAGTAATTGTTATAAAACTACATTTACTACCAAAGTTTAGGAAGAAAATGACAGTAATCTTCTATCACTTTACAATTAGTTGCTCTAAACTGAAGTACAACAGGTTGCCGCTACGGTTACAGCTCGGTGCCGTGATGGTATTAAAAAATATTTTGATGGTATTAAAAAGGTATTAAAAGGTATTAAATTCAACTCTGGAATTTCTGCATATACCCTGTTGATAGAGAAGCTGGTTTGAGAGAGGAGTAAAGGAGGCCATCTTTGTGAAAAGAAACCGCCCATCATTAAACAGAGGTGGAGGTAGGGGTGGGCGATATGGCTCAAAAATTATATCGTGATATTTCAGAGTATTATCACGCTAACGATAAATTTCGTGATATAACCCCCCCAAAAAATCAAATGTATTTATTTGACAAAATTAACTTAACATGTTGCTTTGCAGTATTATATAAAATTTTAAAAAACAACAAGGGGTAATTTTACTGAAATTACTTTATTTAGTAAAGTATTTAGTCTCCAAGTAAAACTACACCTGCACTTTAGTTTTTGTGGTGTTTTTTTATCTATATTTTGTGCAGACTTTTTCAATCTAAATAACAGATCATTTTTAAAGTATATATTTTTTTCAGAGATTACCTGGCTAACATCAGTCTGTCAGGAGATGTGGCAGAGTGAAGAAATATGTTTATAAAAAATGTTACATACAGCTCCTTTAAATGAGCTGTAACTTCTACAAGTTGATCAGCTGAAACTTGTTAATGTTTCAGCTTCATCTGATCTGTTCATGCAGGAACGTGTCATATGCTTCCTCTGATTCATTTTTTTAACTGAACTATCTCTGATTGAGTGATGTGGAGCCGCGCGTGTTTGTAACACAGTTTAGCGGGGACACGCAGCACCGAGCTGCTCGGAGCGGAGCAGGGCGGTGGGGAGGGGAGGGGGGGGACAGCTGTGTGCCTGCAGAGCAGGGAGGAGAGAAGTTGAGACGCGCGCGTTGTTTTTAACATTTTAGCAGTAACTAATTAGCGTTTTACACCAGTAGACTGGTTGAGGGGAGGTGCGCAGTTGTTTAAAGTGCTCGGATGTTAAGGGGCGGGGCGCCCTGACGTATTACGTCATGAAATTAGCATATCATGATATAAGTTTTTTGCCCGGGCAAGCTTTTTATACCGGTATTACCGGTAACGATATGATATAGCCCAGCCCTAGGTGGAGGCCTCCGGGTTCAACTGTCCCCCTCTTACAATGCTGTGATTGGGAGTATCACTCAGCCCTCTGTGCATAGCAAACAACCATCAGGGTGCTAACAATCCATTGTTAGGCTGATGGTCCTCCTTGATCATGTGAGCAGCTGGTTTCAGGCTGTCATCAGCCAACTGGTTGATCCACTGTGAGAGGGTGCTATTTATAAGACTGAGCTGAATACAGCAACTCAGACTGAGGAAGTCTTTCGGACGAAAGACGAAACGTTTCTACATTTTTTTGTTGTTGCTTTGTTTTGTTTTATTTTTTGAATGTCCAGAGGACCAGACTTAGCTTTTTTGGATTTTTCTACCTGGATTATTGAGCATGCATCAGTGTATTAAAATTCATTCATTTCTAAATTTTGATGGGTTTGATGCATTTTTAACATACAGGAAAGTGTTTTAACAAAACTGTGTTTTTTTTTTATGTCCAGAGGACCAGACTTAGCTTTTTTAGATTTTTCTACCTGGATTATCAGGGTATTTAACAAAACAGTTTGTTGACTAAATGTTTTAAAATGTGCAATCACTGATCAGTTTTTTAATGTGTAATGCACTTAAATGTTAAACTGAGTAAAAGTGTAAAAGGACAATTAATTTAATGTAAATATTTTTATAATTTATTTATTCTTTGCACTAATACAAAGAAAAAAAGTGGACTTTTGGAATGAGTACGTATACTGGTCTGGCCCCCTTGAGATCAGATTAAGCTGTATGCGGCCCCCAGATCAAAATGAGTTTGACACCCCTGATACAGTATAGATCAACAAAATCCACCACAAAAACTAAAGTGCCTGTGTAGTTTTAGGGGTGTAACGGTACGCTAAAATATTTATGTGTTTAATATCTATGGGAGTAGCAGTGTAGCATGCTAACTATGGCTACAAACAAGCCGGAGCTTGAAGACCCTCCCAGCTCGTTGCGCTCGCCTGTTTGGGAACATTTTGGCTTTCCTGTTAAAACTCACGATGGGGAAAGACAAGTCGACAAATCCAAAGCAGTGTGTCGTCACTGTTTCACCGAGGTTGGATACGTAGCAGGCAACACGTCTAACTTATTAACGCATTTGAAACGACATCATCCAAATGTGAACGTCTCATCCACAAGGAAGAAAAGCAGCCTGGTTCAAACACCGATAACAGCAGCATTTAAACAGCCTTTATCAGGTCAGTCAGATCGCTTCAAATCAATAACACAAGCTGTTGGAGTGTTTATCGCGCTGGATCTACGTCCCTATTCTGTTGTTGAATGCACCGGCTTTAAACATGATTAAAGTTCTTGAGCCCCGCTACAACATCCCATCACGTCAACACTTTAGCCAAAAAGTCGTGCCAGCGCTTTATGAAAAAGCTAAAAGTGAAATAGTCAACAAGCTATCGAGTGTGCCAGCTGTGTCTCTCACCACGGATGGATGGACGTCGCGTGCAACAGAGAGTTATTTAACTTTAACTGTACATTATATTACGCCAGAGTGGGAGATGATGAGTCACGTTTTGCAAACGAGGGCTGTTTATGAACAGCACACTAGCACAAATCTTGCAGAGCACCTGAAGGAGGCTGTGCATGAATGGAAGCTGGAGAGACCTGGGACTACAATTCCTGTTACAACTGACAACGCAAAGAACATCACCAATGCTGTAAAAGAAGCAGGGCTGGGCCCTCAGATAGGCTGTTTTGCACATACCATTAACTTGGCTTCCCAAAAGGCAACAAACATTAATCAGGTGTCAAGATTATTGGGCAAAGTCAGGAAGGTTGTTGGATTTTTTCACAGAAGCACCACCGCTGCCCACATCCTGCAGTGTAAACAAGAAATGCTCAATATTCCAAAACATGCACTCATTCAAGATGTTCCCACCCGCTGGAACTCCAGTTATGACATGATTGAAAGATATCTGGAACAGCAAGCAGCCATATATTCTGCATTAACAGAAAAAAACTCTCAAAAGCAAAGATGTTTACACCCTCAATGAAGAGGAGGTGGCAATGGCAGAGGAACTGATCGAGGTTCTTAAACCTCTAAAAACAATCACAGCGCTGATGAGCACTGAAACAAGAGCTTCTGTGTCGATGATACTCCCCCTGAAAGCCACTGTTCTCCACTCCATGGGACCAAAACAAGAAGACAGTCCAGTTGTGAGAGAGGTGAAGGTTGCTGTCACACAAAACCTGGAGGACAGATACTCCATGATCTATGACTTTTTGCATAAGTGCACAGCCCTGGACCCCAGATTTAAAGGCCTGCCACATATGGATGACGATGAGCGAGAGAGGATCTTCAACCACCTCATAACAGAAATGATGACCGTGCAAGAAGAGGTATGTTTATTGTATTATGATCTAATTAACTTTATACATTTAAAAATATAATCTTATTAATTTTTTTTTTTACTCTTTGCAGTCTGCGGATGTCACCGAGATAGCAGCTGAGCCATCTACCTCTTCAGGGAAATCATCTCCCCCTCCAGCTAAGAAATCTGCAATGACTGAACTCTTTGGTGAACTTTTCCAGGGACAGGTGGAAAGTAGCAAGTCCCTTTTGGAGCAGGTCCAAGAAGAAGTTCGTGAGTACAGAGCTTCAGGGTCCCCTTCACTTGAAGCTGACCCTCTTCTTTGGTGGAAAGACAATGAGGCCAAATACAGACACACTGCAAAATTAGCAAAGCACTACCTCTCTATTCCTGCTACCTCTGTTGCTAGTGAGCGGGTTTTCTCCACCGCTGGAGACATTGTCACTGCAACCAGATCTATGCTTTTGGCAGAAAATGTGGACAAGTTGATCTTTTTGGCCAAAAACTTAAAACTTGATTAGATTTAAAAAAAGGCGTTCAGTACAGAAACAACTGGACTTTATTTGTAACAGAAGACGTTTCGCTTCTCATCCGAGGACCTTTCTCAATTCTCCTCGAATGAGAAGCTAAACGTCTTCTGTTACAAATAAAGTCCAGTTTTTTCTGTTTTGAACGCCTTTTTTGATTTAACATGTCCTGGATGACTGTGAATCTTCACCAGCTTAAAACTTGATTAGTTAGATGATGATCGTAAAACGGTCTGTTGCTGCTTATTGTTCTGGTTCTGACTGTTATTGTAGTTAAGATTTTTATTAGTATAGTTTTATTTTTTGTAAAGAGTGACGTTTATTTAAAATATCACCCAAATGGGTCGCTTTTATTTATTTTTATACAAAGGTTGTTTTGTTTAAAATATCCCCCAGATGGGTCGCTTTTATTTATTTTTATACAAAGGTTGTTTTGTTTAAAATATCACCCAAATGGGTCGCGTGTTTAAAATATCACCCAAATGGGTCGCTTTTATTTATTTTTATACAAAGGTTGTTTTGTTTAAAATATCACCCAAATGGGTCGCGTGTTTAAAATATCACCCAAATGGGTCGCTTTTATTTATTTTTATACAAAGGTTGTTTTGTTTAAAATATCCCCCAGATGGGTCGCTTGTTTACAATATCACCCAAATGGGTCGCTTTTATTTGTATACAAAGGTTTTGTTTAAAATATCACCCAAATGGGTCGCTTTTATTTGTATACAAAGGTTTTGTTTAAAATATCACCCAAATGGGTCGCTTTTATTTATTTGTATACAAATGTTATGTTGTTTACTTGGCATCTTTTTAAAATAAATATTTTTTAAATCTTTATTTTTGCCTTTTTTGTACCGAAATATACCGAAAATAAACCGAACCGAGCCCTCCTTGTAACTGAACCGAACCGAAAAGTGATTTTAGCGTACCGTTACACCCCTAATATCTATGGTGTTGACTGTGTACAGTACTTGGGTGCATGTGCAGACGTGACCTGGTGGGTGGTCTATATAAGATATCTATGGTCAGCCCCCCCTCCTCCCCCCACCCCCTCGCTCACAGCAGAGAAAAAAGGGACAGCGGCTGATTTTCAGAGGCATGTGCGATCGGTGGATAAAATCGGCTTCTCGTTTAACGATCGGCCGGTCGCCGATTTCCTCAAAATAAGGAAATCGGGGCCGATCGATCGGCCGGCCGATTTATCGGTGCATCACTAATATGTATATATATATATATATTAGGCATGTAACGAGATCTCGTTGTACGAGATCTCGCGATATTAAACTCCCGCGATATCTCTCGTTGAGAGGTAACGTTGTCTCGCGAGATGCTAATGCTAGCGCTAGCAGAGCCCCTAGCAAGTCAGCGTCACGGACAGCATGGCTTCGCCGGATGAAGTTGCTATAGAAGACGCCCCAACTACTGATGGAACTACCGCAGACGAGACGCCTCTACATTGATGGAGGGTCCCGACGCTGCCCCGAATGTAAAGACACGCGTGTAAACACCGGTGTGACCGGTGTTGCCAGATAGAGTACCACCCGCCCAAAGCACTCTCTATCCGCAAAAGTCAGAAGGAAAATCGCGGTGAACCACCCAATCTGGCAACACACGATTCAGTGCAGTGATGCGGAAATATAACGCGCGCATGAAGTAAATGGCTGTACGTCGTGTGTTTACAAACTACGGTAAATATGTCGGGCAAAAAAAGAAAGTGGTTGGACATGGATTCACTTGTGTCACGGAACGGGATGGGAGTCAGCGTCCTATCTGCATGATATGCAACACGAAGTTGAGCAACTAGTCTGGCGCCGGCAAAACTGAAGGAACACTTCATGAAGATGCACAGACGGAGAATACAAGAACACAACGCCTGCTGAATTCAAGGTGAACGAGCCAGATATGATGTTGTTTCTATGCTAATTTTAGCTTTTTAAGCTAATTCCACATTTAATGCTCTTATTAAAAAAAATGTCATCCTAATTCAGCAAAAATGTGCTCTCTCAACTTCATTCTGGTGATGCTTCTTTCTGCTATTTTAGCTACTTTTCAGCTGAATCTTTTTTCTAATTTTAGATTTTCTTCAGATAATTTCCACATTTTTGTGCTCATTTCTGCTTCTTTCAGCCTAATTGGGCAAATATATTCTTTTTGCTTTCTTTTGCTAATTTAAAAGCTTATTCTACCTTTTCAGCAACATGTTTTAGTACTCTTTTTCTGGTTTAAGGTCAATTAAAAATTTTGTGGTAATTTCTGACACTTTCAACCTAATAATTACCTTTTTTTGTTCATTTCAAGGTGCAACGAGCCAGATATGATGAAAGGGCCACTCTGCCTGCTCTTGGATTTGTACCTGTTAGCAAACCGATCCTCGCAGCATCGTACGAAGTTGCTTATTTGATCGCAAAGCAGGGTAAGCCACACTCCATTGGTGAATCTCTCATAAAACCAGCTGCATTAAAGATGGCAAATCTGCTACTCGGAACAGCAGCTGAAGATAAATTATCCCAAATTCCTCTTTGATGATTAAAAATTGTACAAAAATATTTTTGGGGGATGAAACTCTTATTGGGCCAGAATAAAGTTGTTGTGAGTTCATGCACTGTGTTGCTTTTGTTCTTTGAGCAAGGTGATGTTGTAGAATTTGGAAAAAAAAAAATCATATTTTATATATTAAAAAAGAGGGGTTCGGTGAGTGGCCATATGAAACTTGAGGGTTCGGTAGCTCAAAAAAGGTTAAGAACCACTGT
>JBBPBX010048152.1:0-25875 GCA_038048925.1 Garcialebias charrua | reverse complement strand
ACAATCACAAAGCCTATTTTTGTATTACAGAAAAGAGCTGTAAGAATTATCACTAGAAAACATTACTGTCATCCATCAAGTACATTATTTTATCAACTGAAAGTTATTGAAGTTCCATGATTTGGTAGACTATAATATTTTATCAGTTATGTATAGGGCTCAAAATAATGCATTACCTTTAAATATCCAAATGCATTTTGTTAAAAGACAAAGTTGTTATAATCTTAAGGGGACAGAGATGTTTGTAAAACCACAATTCAGAACTAGTTTGAAGGGACGTTCTACCTCAATCCAGGGAATTAATTATGGAATGGCTTGGAGAATGTAGTTAAAAATGCCAAGTCAATGTTTACTGAAAATGATCAAAACAAATGTGTTAAAAATATATATATGAAATAGCGTAATGTGTATTGTATTAGTTAGAAAATTAGAAAGAGTTAGTCATTTTGTACTGTTGGTTGAAGATTATTATTGTTTAAAGGGGACCACACATGCAAAATTCACTTTTTAATGTTTTTTTACTCAACTTTGGGTATGTACTTCATAAAAAAACAGTCCTAAGGCCAAAGAAATGCACCCAGTGGTTTATTTACTCTAAGTAGATTTATTTGTCTGTGATATAAACGGTTGGTTTCTCACTTCCTGCGGTTTGTGACGTCACAAACCGCAGCCAATCTGCCACAACCCACCCCAACCTGAGTCCAGCCCCTCACCTAGCAACCCCTGGTTAGGCTCAACCCACTTCTGTATTAAACACATGACTGTTGTTTTTCATGATTTCATCTCATCTTTTGTTTATATGTTCTTAATTTCATGTGTACAGCACTTTGTTGCAGCTGTGGTTTTTTAAATGGCTTTATAAATCACACCTGTTTTATTCTCACTACATTGGCTTCCTGTCCGTTTTAGGATAGATTGTAAACTTTTATTATTTGTTTTTAAAGCTCTGAATGGCCTGGCTCCTACTTATACAACGGAGTTGTTAAGTTTCCCCGCCCGCTCCAGGTCTCTGAGGTCAGATAGCCAACTCTTGCTCTCTGTTCCACGGACAAAATATAAACGTTGGGGTGACCGTGCCTTTTCTGTGGCCGCACCTCGACTCTGGAATACACTCCCACTTGAGCTACGCCAGATTACTGAACTTGGCCCTTTTAAATCAAAGCTTAAGACTTTTTTTATTCAAACTGGCTTTTGGTAATTAAATATGTGGTGACATTTCTGGTTTTATTTTTGCTTTTATGTTGTGTTTTTCTTGGTTATTTTTATGTTTTAGTTAATTTTTTGTGTATTTGCGATCGCTCCCAACGCGCAGCCGGCAAAAATTAAACGAGCAGACCCCCGGCGTAGGGACCGGCGGCAACGGGACCCTCTTCTGGCGCGATGGAGCGGAGCTTCAACTGTACAGCCTCGCTGCAGCCTCGCAGCAGCCTCGCAGCAGCGAGGACCTTCTCCTTACGGATTAATTTACGGGAGACACTTGGTGAACTTTGTGTTGTCTTGACTGGAACAGCGATAACTCCCAAAATCTCCGCGTGCAACGAGCGGAGCTGGCGAACACCGGAAGAGGAACAAGCTAACATTAGCATCGGATTCGGGTGGTCTCATGCTAAAAGGAGCAGCAAATTGCGGCGCGCTCAGACGGGTTTCGGTAAGTTATCTTAAGCTAGCACTAACAGTAAGTCAAATGAGTAATAAAAAAAGAGCTAATTTTAAAACAACAACACATTACAGATACTGGCTGTTACAGAGGGCGTAAACAGATCGTTGAAGGGCGTGGACTTCAGAACTCAGTATCAGAAACCGGTCGTTCAAAACGAAAGTTAAAAATGGCAGAATTAAAAAGGGTATAATTAATTATCTAAGAATTATTTTGTGTATTAAAGGAGACCACATATAGGTCTTTAAAATTTTTATGTTATGTCTGTGTGCTATCTTGACAATATTAATTCATTTTAATACACAAAATAATTCTTAGATAATCAATTATACCCTTTTTAATTCTGCCATTTTTAACTTTCGTTTTGAACGACCGGTTTCTGATAATGAGTTCTGAAGTCCACGCCCTTCAAAGATCTGTTTACGCCCTCTGTAACAGCCAGTATCTGTAATGTGTTGTTGTTTTAAAATTAGCTCTTTTTTATTACTCATTTGACTTACTGTTAGTGCTAGCTTAAGATAACTTACCGAAACCCGTCTGAGCGCGCCGCAATTTGCTGCTCCTTTTAGCATGAGACCACCCGAATCCGATGCTAATGTTAGCTTGTTCCTCTTCCGGTGTTCGCCAGCTCCGCTCGTTGCACGCGGAGATTTTGGGAGTTATCGCTGTTCCAGTCAAGACAACACAAAGTTCACCAAGTGTCTCCCGTAAATTAATCCGTAAGGAGAAGGTCCTCGCTGCTGCGAGGCTGCTGCGAGGCTGTACAGTTGAAGCTCCGCTCCATCCGCCAGAAGAGGGTCCCGTTGCCGCCGGTCCCTACGCCGGGGGTCTGCTCGTTTAATTTTTGCCGGCTGCGCGTTGGGAGCGATCGCAAATACACTAAAAATTGAACTAAAACATAAAAATAACAATTATACTTTATTTATAAAGCCATTTAAAAAAAACACAGCTGCAACAAAGTGCTGTACACATGAAATTAAGAACATATAAACAAAAGATGAGATGAAATCATGAAAAACAACAGTCAAGTGTTTAATACAGAAGTGGGTTGAGCCTAACCAGGGGTTGCTGGTGAGGGGCTGGACTCAGGTTGGGGTGGGTTGTCCTCTCGCTTGTGACGTCACATGCGAGAGTAAAACAGACCGTATCTTATCACAGTAAAATAAATTTACTAGAGTAAATAAACCACTGGGTGCATTTTTTTGCCACTAGGACTGTTTTTTTATGAAGTACATACCCAAAGTTGAGTAAAAAAACCTTTAAAAAGTGAATTTTGAATATGTGGTCCCCTTTAAAATGAATTAATATTGTCAAGATAGCACACAGACATAATATAACAATTTTAAATACTTACATGTGGTCCCCTTTAATCTGATTGTTGGAAAAAGTTGGTTGAAGATTATTATTGTTTACATGGTTGATTATTATTGTTTAATCTGATTGTTGGAAGTAAGGGGCAGATATAATAAGATTTATTCTTCTTTCTGCTACCTTTCATTTTTTTATATTTTGTACATTATCATTTATGAGATTGTCTTGTATTGTTACTTTTGTAAAAAAATGAACAAATTTAATAAATATAAACATATTTATTATTGAGGAAATGAATCGTTAGTTGCAGCTTTACCACTTTGTCTCCCACTCAAGAGATGTTTTTTTAGGGGACCTCACATTCTGCAATCTTTGGTTTAGTTGCGCAAACACAGTGACCTTAAGAACACATTACCGGTAATTACATTTTTTAAATCCTCAATAAAAATGTGCAAAATTAAAAAACTTTGGTCATTAACTGGATGCATTTCACTTACCCATGAATTCTCCTTGGTCCTGTAGCATGGGGTAATACAGCTATCCTTTTAGCCATTGCTGTGATTTCAGGTTTTGATGGGTATCTGTGTGAAATAATAAAGAAACCTTAATAATAATACCATTAAACTATAGTTTAATGGTATTGTAAACAAATTAGTATAATTCTTGATCTGAAGTCAGGGGCCACACAAAATCGTTTCAGGGGCCACAAATGGCCCTCGGGCCACACTTTGGACATCCCTGATATACAGTATTTGAACAATTTCAAAACATTTCATTAATAGCAGATGTTCTGTGGCACATTTTGAACTTGTAGATAAGAATTTGTGCTCAAGTGCCTAGAGAGCTTAACATATTTTTCCTTGAGGAAAAATGAGCCAGACCACATTGAAATGGTCTACATTTAATAAATGAATGCAGTTCAGTCTATCAAATAAATTACCATCTTTTGACGAACTGATTCTTCCATCAGTAATGACTCCACCCCATGAAGTCTTGTTCACTGGTGACTGGCAGCTGGACAGGGAATGTATAAGTTGCGGTGGCTGGTCCCCGGATACCACCTTGTGTCATTTTGCCCTGTCAACTTGGTTCTTGATGAACTGCACATCTCTGGACAGATCCTTCACCACCACAAGTACTTCAGTGAGCACTGAAGTCATCTTGTGGATGGCAAGGTCTTTAGAAGAAAAGTTAAAATCATTAAATGAGAAACAAAAATAACCTGCTAATGACACAGTGAGGAATGTCCAACAGACTTGCCTTTCAAAAGCTGCTCTTCATTGCTAGTCATCTGTGTGGTTCCATCTGTAAAACACAAACATTCATACAACTTCATCTTTGCATACATTTGAAAGGTTTGGAGCATGTGTGTGCGCATAATTGATGTTGATTTTATTTTGGTTAGAAATGTTAGTGTTTGTTCAGTCTGAGACTTTACAAAATGCACAACCAAACTTTAATAATAATTTTATTTATAAAGCGCTTTCAAACAAAGTGCTGAACAGTTACAAAAAGATAAGAATCAATATAAAAAGGTTGTAAGAACAAATAAAACATTGAAAAAGGATTATATATTACAATTTTTCCTGTTTTGGCATGAGTCACCCAATATGCACGGTTTTGATTTGCTGACTCGCACCACGTGATTCAGTAACAGCACGCGATTGGTCTGTTTTTGGCGGAATGCCGGTTTGGCCCGGTTAGAAAACCATAAAAACATTTGTGAACTTTCGAAACACATCAACATATTAAATAATTTACGGTTTCTGTGACTGTTCTGGGCTATAACCAGTAGGCCAAACCGGCGTTCCGCCGAAACAAACAGACTAATCGCGCATTGTTACTGAATCACGTTGTGCGAACCCCCCCCCCAATATGTACGCTTTTGATTGGTTAACTCGCACAACGTCAGTTAGTAGCAGCGCTCGATTGGCCCGTTTGTATTTGTCCGGGTAGACAAGATTAAAATAACACTTATAGGTCTGACAACATACACCGAAACTGTACGGTTCAGTTTCTATTTGTAAACGGAGCTAAATTAATAAGTACACGCCAATATTCATGAATTTTTATGTTAGTTGACTTATATCAAACTGCGACATACGTACAAAACAATGTAGGTATTTTAAAATAAACATAGATAAGATTAAATTAATATCATCAAACTTACGGCAGAGAACTGAGTCGCACAAAGACTTGGCAATCATTTTTACACAGTATGTCCTTCCTGACACAACCACCGAGCTACCACAGCCCTCTGTGTGGAGCAAAGAGCTGCTATCTATGGCCCCCCGGGGAGCAGATGGTGGGGGTTAACTCGCTCAAGGGCCCAGAGTGGGGTCAATGAGGGTGGAGGTGGGTGTGGGTGCTTCACCTTTCCCACCCACCTTCTCTAACCTCTGCATCACCACTCCCCTCAAGGGCCAGCTATAGCATGAATGTAGCAAAATGCTAGCTAAAAGTAGCAAAATGTAAACAAAAAGTTAAAAGTGGCTAAAGGCTAGATAAAGTAGCAAAAGCTGGCTAAACGCTACAAGTAGCAGAAAGCTAGCTGAAAGCTAAAAGCCACAAAATCCTAGCTAAATGTATCAGATCTGAGCTAAAAGCAGCATCTTCTTCTTTCAGCTTTTCCCTCTTCAGGGGTCTCCACAGCGAGTCATCCTCCTCCACCTCACTTTGTCCTCTGCATCCTCTGTCCTCACTCCAACTACCTTCATGTCCTCTCTTAACTGCACCCATATATCTCCTCTTTGGCCTTCCTCTTTGTTTTTTTCCTGGCAGCTGCATTTCTAACATCCTTCTACCAATATACCCACTGTTCCTCCTCTGGACATGCAAACCATCTCAGTCTGGCCTCCCTAACTTTATCTCCCAGTTGTTCAACATTTTGTAGATTAGATTAGAATATTTAGTTAAGCATACAAATATGCTTACTGTCATTTGTTTTGAATTTGTGCAATAAAAATAGAGATTAATATATGGCTTTTAGTGCATTTTTATGTGTAGTTTTTAATCTTGCTTTAAATAGTGAATTGCATACTCTATGCAGACGGTTGCATGTACAATTCACTAACAGTAAATATTGTGCTAGTACCAGTATTGGACCAAAGGAAGCAAGCCTTTAATGTTATTTATGTAAAACTTTTGCTGGATCAGTTAGATTCTAGAGATGTGGCAAAAGCAGCTGTGCAGGGGGGCCCAATTGGGTTTTTTGTCATGGGGCCCAATATTCCTGGCGGCCCCCCTGCCTCCAAGAAACAATGGGTGGTCTCCTGGCCAGCTGATTGAGTTCCTACCTCACTCTGGAAGGCCTCAGCCATCCTCCTGGATGCCTCCCCCACTCTGGATGGCCTCCCAGCCATCCGCCTGGACATCTGCCCCACGTTGGATGGTCACTTGGCCATCCACCTGAACTATTGGGCTTGGGTGTCCCTCCTTTTTGTTGTTCTACTCAGGTTCCTACCTGCCGGTCTTTCTTTAATTTCTCGTCATCCCTGCTGTTCCTTGTCGTGGGCCCTTCATCCTTCATCATACAATGCCTTGGTCAATGCAAGGCATTATAGGAAGGTGCTATACAAATAAAGTTTATTATTATTATTATCATCCTGTTTCCTCCCCAATCCCACCCAAGTTATGTGGGGTCGTACGCTCCAGTAAACAATCAGAGACTTTTTTACCTTACAGACGTTCATTCTAGGTTCTGGTAAAGAGATGGGAAGCAGCCTTGGACGTAAAACGGTTCGTAGGTCCTGTCATGTCGGAGCTGGACTTCAGCGTGTTTACCTTTTCAGCGTCTCGTTGATGTCCGCTTTTATCGGCAGAAGCAGTGGCAGTTCCGGGTTTGGTTTCAAAATAAATTATTCCTCAAGAAGGAAAATGCATTCAAAGTTTGAGCTTAACGCTCGGTTCGAATTCATAGTAGGCGTGCCATGAATTCTCAGCTGATGGTACAGGTCTTTGATGACTGACCAGAGTCCAAAAGCAAAAAAGAGAAAGTTTCACATTCCAACTTCCTCTTAGAACTGAAAATTCAAGGAATTGAAGTCTTTATAAAGTAAGTTTGACATCGTCAGTATTCACTCTGTTCATTGGTTAGCAACCAGGAAATTAGGAGGAGTTCAACCAAAGTCAGAGTTTATCAGAAGTCAAAAGAGAATGTCAGTGATGGAGAAATTGTTTAGAGAAAGTCAGGGAGTTGTTTTAGCAATGAGCAGATATACAGGTGCCAGTTAAATGATTAAACTGATTAGCTGTTTTCTAACTTCTAAACAAAAACTGAAAGTTCAGTCTGACATATCCTTGGACTTTAGACAGAATTTTGATTAAGATGTCCACATATTAAAGAATACATCAGCATAACAGCAATGATCATAAAATGACAGAAGGTTATACTATTGATATATTTGAATTAGGACAAATTAAAAGAGTAAAAAGAGTCTCTTGGTTAAGTGATTTGTGATCTTTGATTCAATATTAATGTAATCAAATAGTGTCCACTCTTCTCTTGAAGGCCTCAAAGAAAATATGTTCCACTACAGTTTTCAGAGACAAGGGTGTTCCACTACAGTCCCCCTTTTTGGAAGTCATCGCCTGTCCATGGGGATGAGTTCCAACACAAAATGATACCTCTAAATGTCTCTGAACTTGATGTAATCCAGCAAATGGAAAGAATTTTTTTTTAAATAATCCCATATTGTTTGTTGGTAATTCCATACTGTTTGTTAGTAATCCCATTGCAGCAAAATTTATAATCCCTTGGAAAACTGAGTCTGTAATCCATTGGAACAAAGTTTATCAAAGTCAAAGTCAAAGTCAACTTTATTGTCAGATCTGCAATATGTACAGTACAGGACATACACAGGACCGAAATTGCGTTTCTCTCAGTCCCTCGGTGCAACAGTAAACATCTAAACATTGAAACACTGAAACATATAATAATAGACATAAGCATAAAATAGTAAAACTAACACTGTCCTGAGTTTTTTGCATAGTGGTATAAGAGTATGAAAATTTACACCAACTCTAAAACTAAAACATTAAACATTTAATGAACATAATATTGTCCTGAGTTTTTGCATACTAGTATAAAAAAAGAGTATAAAAAGTATAACTAAAATAAACTAAAGGTTTCTAGCATTGACATTTGCAAAGTGGCAAAGCAGCGTATGAGTCAATGTACACAGTATATGTATGAGGTAGTAGTTGATGTTGTTATAGAGGCAAAAAGTGGCATATGCAGTAAGGCACATTGGGCATCCCTAAATAAGACCTAAATAAGACCGTTCAGAGCACACTGTATATGTACCAGCAGTGGTGTAGATATTAGAGTAGTGTAAATAAATGTAAACAGTAGTAATTACATGTAAGCAGTAGTAATAAAAGTAAACAGTATTAATAAATGTAAACAGAGAATGTAAACAGTATTATGATTATAGGCAGTGATGTAATACAGACATTAGTGCAAGTATGAGAAGTAGTGCAAACTGTATGAGCACATGACCGAGAGTTTAGTGAAAACCCGTTTGATGACACAGAGTCTAGTGTTAAAATCTTTGTGTTGTGTGGTAATGTGTGAGAAAGTTTTAGTGTTAAGGCAGTTCAAATGGGAGGGGGGGCAGAGCAGGCAGAGTGTTTAGCATTCTGACTGCCTGATGAACAGAGCTGTCTCTCAGTCTGCTGGTTCGAGCCTGGAGACTCCTCAGTCTCCTCCCTGATGGCAGCAGTCTGAAGCAGCTGTGTAGTGGGTGTGTGGGATCACCTGCCATGCGGTGGGCTTTCCGAGTGAGGCGTTTGCTGTGTAAGTCCTGCAGTGAGGGCAAGGAGGTGCCCACGATCTTCTCAGCTGCTCTCACAATGCGCTGGAGGCTCTTGCGGCAGGATGCAGTACATGCACCAAACCACACAGTGATGCAGCTGGTCAGGACACTTTCTATGGCACCTCTGTAGAAGGTGCTCATGATGGGGGTTGAAGCTCCAGCCCTTTTCAGCTTGCGGAGAAAGTAGAGACGCTGGTGAGCCTTCTTTGCCAGTGCTGCAGTGTTCCTGCTCCAGGACAGGTCCTTTGAGACGTGCACTCCCAGGAACTTGGTGCTGTCTACTCTCTCCACTGCGGTGCTGTTGATGGTCAGAGGGGCATGTTGGGCATCCTTCTTCCTGAAGTCCACAACAATCTCCTTTGTCTTCTCCACGTTGAGAGTGAGATTGTTGTGTCCGCACCACAAGGCCAGGCGGCTCACCTCGTTCCTGTAGTCCGTCTCATCGTTGTTGCTGATGAGACCCACCACTGTTGTGTCGTCCGCAAACTTGATGAAGTGGTTGGAGCTGTACGATGGTGTGCAGTCGTGTGTTAGCAGGGTGAATAGAAGGGGGCTCAGCACACATCCTTGTGGGGCCCCTGTGTTCAATGTGATGGTGCTAGATGTGTTACTCCCGACCCGCACTGTCTGTGGTCTCCCGGTCAGGAAGTCTAGCAGCCAGTTACACATTGAGGTGTTCAGCCCCAGACTGTCCAGTTTAAGGATGAGCTGTTGGGGGATGATGGTGTTAAATGCCGAGCTGAAGTCGATGAACAACATTCTAACATAGGAGTCCTTCGTGTCCAGATGTGTGAGAGCTGTGTGAAGGGCAGAGGAGATGGCATCGTCGGTTGAGCGATTAGGTCGGTATGCAAATTGGAAGGGATCCAGGGAGTCAGGGAGGACAGATGTGATGCTTTTCATGACTAGCCGTTCAAAGCACTTCATCAGGATGGGGGTGAGTGCTACTGGGCGATAGTCATTGAGGCATGCGGGCGTTGCCTTCTTTGGGACAGGGATGATGGTGGTGGCTTTGAAACAGGTGGGGACGATGGCCTGGCTCAGTGAGATGTTAAAGATGTCCGTGAAGACCGCTGCGAGTTCCCCTGCACAGTCCTTCAGCACACGACCAGGTATGTTGTCAGGACCAGAGGCCTTCCGGGCGTTAATCTTGATGAATGATCGCCTTACCATTCCATTTATAATTCCACAGCAGTAATTCCACAATGATTATTCCACAACGATTAGAGTTGTTGATTGCATCAGCATGTAGAGGGGACCCCAGGATTGATGTAGAAGAGCTGACCACTGGATGAGAGTTGGAGACCAACGTTGGAGTTGCAGGTCCCCACATCGAAGGTGGTTGGCTAGGTGGTTTCCAGTCGGTGCCATTCTGGTTCTATGTGTTATGCATTTATGTGGTATTTAGGTGGGCTTATGATTGGGAATTTACATTAGTCCTTACCTATATGCACCTGGTGTGTAAGCTATCATGGTTTAGATCAGCTACAGATACCAATTAAGGAGTGGGTCACGCTGTAAAAGTTAGCTATAGGGATCTATACCTATGGAAGGTCAAGAGGGCTTCTGTAACGAAGGCCTCGTCTTCCAAACTATTCCTCCATTCATAACTTAGGGCCGGTTTACACGGCACGTATTTTGAGTGTAACCGCTACTTTCTCTTTGCGACTTTGCTTATCGCCTACACGACGCTGCTGGCCCCCTTCTTTGACTCCGATACTTTTCTGACCCTGCTCTCAAGGTGGAAGTTTTTCGCTGACCCCCCGCTGATAATGTAAACATCTCCCGTGGAGCTTTTGTGTCAACCACATGCGCGCAGCCCGCATGCGCGGACAGTCTGACATTTCACGTGTCACGTTGCAAAATATAACAGTTTAACAATAATAAACAGTATTTATGTTGGCGTGGGAGATGTAAATTTATCTGAACTACAGTATCTATCTGGACTCGTTACATTTTTTAAACAGTGCGTAACGTGCTGTGAAAATGAAGACACCAGGTTTATTTTTTATTTATTTATTTATTCAGCACCACAAAGTTTACAACACAAACACTGAGAATTAAACTGAACACACTATTAAAACACGTGAACCGAACTGTAACTACGTTAATGAACTGGACTCTTGCTGTGTGTTCATCTGGACCCATCAGAACCGCCGAACCGTCTGCCTGTTTGTTGGAACGACAGCTTCTCCACCTGGCAGAAATAAATAAATAAATAAAAACTCAGTTGTTGTGTGATCAAAGTAAACACAAGCAAACATTATATTAAGAACGTTGATTTACCTGCTGTAAGTCAGCTGTTTATCACGGAGTAAAGTCCGGTTCTGGTCCACAGTCCACTCAGCGTCTGGTGTGCAGCTTGTTAGATGAAGAGATTCCACTTGGTGTCAAATCTGTTGACTCTTATCCAAATTCCAGCTTTAACTTGTTGTTAACTTGTTGACAACAACTTGTAGTTAGCTGATTTTAGCCAGAGAGGAAAACAGACGAGGCAGCTGCTCTGTTTACCTCAGGCAGCACATGCGCAGTAGTGAAGGTTCCAAAAATCACAGCGCCATCTAATGGCCCAGCATGGTAACTACAGTGAAATCATGAGGACGGGGGGTGGAGGGGGAGAGAGTCGTATCCACAGAATTCGACCATGTCAACGCAAAACTTTTCACCTAATTAACATACCCAAAACATCCGTTTCCCCCACACAGTGTCTGTGTAAACAGGGCCTTAGTTAAAGTTCAATCTATCATAGAAAAGAAAATATGGTTGGTTTCTGTTGTCCTTTAGACGAACGATGTAGGTTTTTGGTTTTCCTTTTAAAATTTTGAGTCTATGGCGAGACTCGTTTTAAAATTTAAGTAACCCCCCGAATAGAATTGTTCGAGTAGGCTCAATTTGAGAAGTTGTGAGAACAGTGAAGATTACGGTACTTTAAGGTAGCATTAATCCACATTGGCTCTTCAGTTATTGATTTAACAAAGCAAGCTGCATGTTAGCACAGTTAAAATCCATATTAGTCTTTAAATAGTGTTAATACAAAACCTCTTTTGGCTGGGAGTGTTCAGAACCAGTACAATATTTCAAAAACGACAACAGTAGTGATTAAGCAACTAGAAAACGACGTTTCACTGCTTCAACGCACTCTGGTCGTCAGACTCCAACATGCAACACACACACCCAAAAAAAACAGGTCTCAGCTTTATAACCAATGTCAAGTTTATTCCTGTGAATTTAAACGGTTGTGAAGGTTAGTTTTTGTTGTAGGTTTTTAAACTTCGTGTTTCTAAGTTCTAGTTGGAGCGGTTTCTTTTAGCAACTAATATAGTTTAAACCTGATTTAGTTTATTTACTATCTTCTGCTTGGACGACCTTATTTTCCCATGAAGTCTGTGAGTTTGTGAGATCTTTGTCTTTCGTGGAGTTATTGAAATCTTTGTCTTTGTCATGGGCATGACCTAACATCACCCCCCTGTGGTCATGGGGGACCACGAACACAGGTGAGGACGTCAGTCCATGGGCACAAGTTAGGATGCCTTTGAATAGATTGAGCTGTTTGCGCAACTGAAAAAAGACTGTAAACGGGAACCTTTTAGGTTTTGGCTAATGTTTCTTCTTACGTTTACCTCTTTCTGTGTAATTTTGGCGTGTCACAACCGTCGGCACAGTCTCAATTGTGTCTTGTCAGTCTGCGATGGGTCACCATCGTTGGTGTGTGTGTTTTCTGTGTAACATTGGTGTATCTCAACTGCCAGTGCAGTCACATTTGTGTCTGATTGATTAGTTTGTGGCTGGTCACTGTTGTTGATGTGTAAGTTTTCCCCCTTTTGTCTGATGAGGGGCTTTCTGAGTCTGTAAAAACAATGTCCTGGTGACTGTCAACGTCCGGTTGACTGTCATTTTCTGGACTGTCAGAATCTTGACTTTCAGCACCCTGAATGTCAGCATCCTGACCATCAGCACCTTGTTGACTATCAGCATCAGTGGTAATGTTGTTATTTGTGTGCTCTGAGTTGTTATTTGTGTGCTCTGAGTTACTATCACTGATAGTGCAACTCATTGTACCAAGTTGGTCATCCTTGCTTCTATTATTCAAATTTTCTAACAAACTACTTATTTCCTCTGTCTCTTCCAAGCATAGAGGTGTTGGGCCTTTTTTCTGGAACTCTTGCGACATTTTGCTTGTCTCGGACTGTTCTGTTAGAGGTGTAACAGGAGGAGCGGGGCTTTGGCTCGGTTTAAACCACTTTGGGTCTTTTGTAGAGCGGACACCTACCTTTTGTGGTTTTGTGCTTGTCTCGGACTGTTCTGTTCGAGGTGCACCAGAAGCAGAGCTCCGTTTAAACCATTTTGGGTCTTTGTTCCAGCCGGCACCAACATTTTGTGGTTTGTTAAGTTTAAAATTTAGTGTTTTCTCACCTACTTTAGAAGAGGGAGAGGGAGCTGAAGCTCGTGTCTCTTCCATTTTTAGCAACTGGAGTTTGACCTTTTCACCTGAATACACTTGTAAGGGTGTTTTGTTTTGCATGTATTCAAAAGCTTCAACAACGCACTGTTTTATTTCTTCAATGGTGTTGTTTTTGTAGTTAGCCATGATGTATACACATCTTCTTATAAGAAGATGTGTATAGAGTAGAGATTTATGTTGAAAAGAAATTTACAATTTCCTTCTTCTTCCATGCCTGGTACATTTTTGTCACCAAAATAAGCTTGGAAGATTCTGTCATAGAACATCAACGGATGATCATTTTGTTCTTGCGTGATGTTCCTTGCAGCTAGGTATCCACCATAATTTGTGATGGATTTAGCCATTTTTGTATTGATTTTTTTGTGAAAATCAATAAGAGATGCTTTTTGTTTGTCATTATTTCTTTATTTAAAATAAACTAGTGTGTTTAATTGTACACAGAGTAACTTTAAAGATATTATTTAAAAATAAAAATGCAATGATTTTTAAAATAATGTGTTGTTCTGTGACATTCACAAGTTTCATTATCCTTTTATTCAACAGCAGATAGCCTTCAAGGCTGATTTTTTATCACAAAGTGACTGTAATCACTCTTCTTGCCCGCTATAGCGGTGCCGTTGACTTCCTGTTCGTTAGCGTTAGCATATTAGCTTCAAACGAACTCGATCAAAATCAACTTTTGGAATGAGTTTTTTGCCTGAATGTGACAATCACTTAAAGGGGACCACACATGCAAAATTCACTTTTTAATGTTTTTTTACTCAACTTTGGGTATTTACTTCATAAAAAAACAGTCCTTGTGCCAAAAAAATGCACCCAGTGGTTTATTTACTCTAAGTAGATTTATTTGTCTGTGATTAAAAACGCTTCGTTTCACACTTCCTGCGGTTTGTGACGTCACAAACCGTAGCCAATCACCTCAAACCTGAGTCCAGCCCCTCACCTAGCAACCCCTGGTGATGCTCCACCCACTTGAGTATAAAAGATGTCACGGTTGCCTAGCGGTTTAGGAGCTGACCTGGCGGTCATTTATTTATTTATTTATTCATTTATTTAGCCCCCGGGGGGCTAGGGGTTTGCCCTGCTCCAGCCATGCAGCACATCTCGAGTAAAACCAGAATGTTTTATTACCTTGTTTGAATGAACTCTGTCTCGTTGAAACTGTGCACACACACTCTCGCGGTTTGGACTTGTTTCTTATATGATGAAGGACTACTTTTGCACAACTGTCAGTTTGGTTGAGCGGTTACGACACTTGAGCGCCACGCAGGAGAGCGGAGATCGCATCCTGTCAATGGCATCTTTTTTTTTCCCCTTTTTTTTAAAGCCTTTTGTTTCGGAGAAATCGGGGTGAGACTAGATATATACATCGACATAATAATACTTTATAATTGTTATTTTTACGTTTTAGTTCAATTTTTAGTGTAATATCGCTCCCAACGCGCAGCCGGCAGAAAACTGTGCACACTCTCGCGGGGCGACAGTCTGTACCATCAAGCACCACTGATCGATATATTTTCAGATTAGCAACTTATTTATTTTAAGAATACCTTTCACTTCATCAAAATCTAATCAAAACTTCAGCGTTCTAAATGTAGGTGGTTGTGATTGTTTCTTATACGATGAAAGACTGCTTTTTGCATAACTGCCCGGTTGGCCCAGAGGTAGTGAACCGGACTCGTCATCCGAAGGACACGGGTTCGCCTCCCGGTCGCGGCATCTCTTTTTTTTTTTTTAAGCCTTTTGTTTTGCAGACCGCCGGCGAAGACACCATCTGCGTGCGGGAGTTGTTGGGAGCTACTGACTTTTGAGGTCCGGGGGTCCGGTCAAAGGTTGCCTCATGCGGATAAATTAACTGGAGACATTCTGTGAACTTTGTGTGTGGACTGAAGCAGCGATCGATCGCTCCCAAAAGCGCCGCATGCAACGAGCGGAGCTAACACCGCCCGCTCGGAGGAGGAAAAGCTATTCGAGGCTAATGCTAAAAAAAGGAGCTGCAAATGGCGGCGCGCGCAGAGGGCTTTTGGTAAGTTATCTTAAGCTACTAGCACTAACAGTAAGTCAAATGAGTAATAAAAAAGAGCTAATTTTAAAATAACAACATATTAGAGATACTGGCTGTTGCAGAGGGCGTAGTTAATGTAAATAGGTCTTTGTAGGGCGTGGCTTTCAGACCTCATTATTCATAAACCGGTCGTTTAGAACGGAAGTGAAATTTGGCAGAATTAGAAAGGGGATATTTTATTATCTAAGCATTATTTTGTGTATAAAATTGACTGAAAATGGTCTGGATAGCCCACAGATAAACCACAAAAAATTATATATCCTACATTTGGTCCCCTTTAAACAAACGTCCTTTTAAGAGACGAATCGATTTGATTAGAACTGTTGAGAAAGGCTTTATCGAGTTTTTAAACTTTAAGGAAAATGTTGTTTTTTTTCAAGGAGTTGTTCCGTGATTTGAGGACAGAGGGAATCGATGCAACGTCATGCGTCACCAGCTTTCAGCGAATCAGAACTCTTGTAGTTCTCTTTTCGACCAATCTGTAGTTCATGTACGGATGTTATTGACACGTAGCTTTAGTGTTAGCTTAGCCGTTAGCTTATCCCAACTTAGACTCTTTTTCAACTCAAACGCTTCAAACCCATTGCAAAAAATTCTGAAAATGTCGCGATTCACATTCCAACAGGTATACCAAGCTACGCCGAGTAAAAACAGCAATATAAATGTTGCTTACACTGACTTTTTGTACCGTATCCACAGCAACCACACCAGACCTAGATGACCGGGCCCAAACCAAAACCACGATCTGACGACACTAGCTTCAGACAGAATATGCGCTATTTTTTCTCTTTATATTGTAACAATACCACACAACAGCAACCTTGCAAATGTCAAAAGGAGTTTTTAGATAAAAGTTAATAATAATAATTATAATTATAAAAACCACAATAATACTAGCTACAGCTAGACAAGCTTTTTAGCTTTTAGATGCAGTTGTCATTAACAGTGAGATGCACAATGTGACACGTCATCAAAACCCGGGTCCAAACAGAACCACATAGACGACAATTCTCACCACAGCAGCTTCAAACAAATGTTTAAAAGAGTTGATTAAAATAATTCTTAGCTTCAAATGACATTAACAAGCAATTCTGCATCGTCTGAACATTTTTCCAGCCAAAAACTATCTTCTAAGAGTCAAAAATTGGATAATATTTTACTATGCCAACACGTTCTTTCATGATCACACAAATATTAATATAAAATCCTTTTTAGAGACACCATCGGGCCACAACTTGTCACTATACATGCCCTCATTCCTTATGGAAATGGTAGATTTTTTGCTTCTTACTTGGAACCAGCTGCCCAACTCATTTTTCATACTTTCTTGAGTTTAGATATAAATTGGAGGCTATTACAAGTCAACTCTGTTTTTAGCACGGTTGAATGTGCACACATGGTGACCTATGTGTCAGAAAAAATCTTGTCTCTGATTGGCTGCCCTATGTGTCAATCATGGGCACTGTTGCTTGTGCATGTATGGTGACCTATGTGTCTGAAAAGGTCTATCTCAGACTGGCTTACATGTATGTCAGTCAAGTGACGATTTGCATAGTGAAGATGGATTGATCGGCTGACATTTATTTAAAAAATAATTTAAAAGAAAAAAAAAAAGGTCTGACAGCTCTTTTGCCATGTGATCTACTGATATTACCTTTGCCATCTACCGGTAGATTGCGATCGCCGTATAAAGCATCTGTCTTATCACCATACCTGTCAAGTTTTGGATTTAAAAATAAGGGAAATTTTCTGCCGGGTACGCCGAGCCATCCCACTAGCCCAGGGATCTGCAACCTTTATGATCAAAAGAGCCATTTCTGCCCCTTTGTTCACTAAATTAAACGTTTCCCGAGCCACAATACCTGCTACAACTGGGATTCTCAACTGGTGGCCCACAGACCACTTTAAGTTTGTTAGAGGACAATTTTCTGACCGGTAGTTTTCTGGCCTTTGTAAAGCTGAAAATATCTAATGATTTGTTGATATTTTTACATTTTAAGACTAAAAAAGTCCAGATTATCATAAAGAAGGAAAAAATTTTTTTTACCATCACTGGGAAGAGACCCAGAGGAAGACCCAGGACACGCTGGAGAGACTATGTCTCTCGGTTGGCCTGGGAACACCTTGGAATCCTCCCTGAAGAGCTGGAAGTGGTGGCTGTGGAAAGAGATGTCTGGGTTTCCTTGCTTAAGCGGCTGCCCCTGCGACCCGACTTCGGAAAAGTGGAAGATAATGTATGGATGGATGAACGATCAAGTTCTCCTACCTCTGCCTGTGCATGGGTTCTACAATGACTAAACTGCAGATCATTTAAATTTGGCTAATTACATAGCATTTTCTTGACTTTTTCTAGCATTTTGCTACTTCTGGCTAATTACCATAATTTTTCTGAATATAACTAATGTTTTACTTCTGCCCTAGCTAGTGTTTTTTTTTTGATGATCTCTTTTGCTACTTTTACTTTTGAGTTAACTTTTTCCTGCATTTTTCTAATGTTTTGCTACGTCTGTATCTTATCTAGAATTTTCCTAAAAGTTACTAGCATTTTGCTACAGTCAGCCTTTAGCTAACTTTTTGTAATGTTCACATTAGCGTCCAGTTCAGAAACACAAGCAGGTTGCAAAGAGAGCTCAATGAGGAGGGGGAGTGATGAAGGTCTAGCAGATGCTAGGTGTCTAATCCCAACAGGTGGAAGAATATCCCAGAGACACTTCTGTATGTGACTGCTGGTGGAATCGAACTTCCAACTCTTGCATTGGCTGATCTGATCCACTCGGCCACAGCCGCCCTGTGAGACTCGGTGTGGCCGAGTGGTCAGATCATCATCCAGTGTCGTCTTCTACGCTGTGGTGTTCTGAGGCAGCAGGGTGAAGAAAGCTGATGCCAACAGACTTGATGAACTCATCAAGAGAGCTGGTTCAGTTCTGGGAGTGGACCTGCAGTCTCTGACAGAGGTGTCTGAGCAGAGGATGCTGAGGAACCTGCTCCAGATCCTGAACAACACGTCACACCCACTGCATGACTCCCTGGACTCTTACCGCAGCACCTTCAGTTGTAGACTGAGACCACCGAGGTGCTCCACAGAACACGAACACCACAGGAAGTTCTTCAAACTTTTCAACTCCTCTTTCTTTCTGCACATAGAACAATAAAATGAATCCTGCACCACAATAAACACTTTAATGTTTCTGTCTGCACCTAACCTGTTTAGAACTTAATTGCTGGTATTTTTATATTCTCTGTTATTTTTATATTCTCTGTTATTTTTACATTCTCTGTTATTTTTTGTAATTCTCTGTTATTTTTTATATTTTGTGTGATTCCTTGTGTCTGTTCCTTTGTACTGAAACTCTGGCACAATAATTTCCTGCAGAATCAATAAAGTTCTATCGTATCTAATATTATGATTGATAATGTGTGACGTTAGAGCATATGGTGAGGACGTTTGATCCATTTGCCTTCCTTCCACAATCATCAGTATCTCCCACCATCTAGTGGTCACTTCGTGGTCTGACCCCACCAACCCCCTCTCTGCTGCCCCACATACCATCAAAACACTTTTGTACACTCGTGGAAAATTGTTTTTTTTTTTTCCTCCTTAACCAGATCAAAAACGTTTCATCCTTCATCCAAAGGGCTTCATCAGTCAGTGGAGCCACAACAAACTCAGTCCCTAAAGCAGCACTTCTCCATAGTGGACTAACCAGTTTGCTGGTGATAAGATGGTGGCTGTGTCTGCCTCAGAGGAGTTGACAGGGGAGAGGGCAGGGCCACATAAACCATCTTATCACCAGCAAACTTAGTCCACTCTGGAAGTGTGCTGCTTGAGGGTCTGAGTTTGTTGTGGCTCCTCAGACTGTTGAAGTCTTTGGATGAAACCTCTCAACAAAAAAAGAAGCCATCCAGATGAGCTGACTGAACTTTGTTGAGCATCATGTTCTGTTTGTCCCTCGTCCGTGGATTGTAGCTCTCATGTTCAGCCTCCTCTGTGTCTCCTGCTATTTGTAAACTTTCTGCCACATCAGCCTTTTGTTTTTTGTGGAATAAATTAATTTTCTTTATTTTAACCTCGAGTTCCTTGTGTCAGTCTGCACTCTGGGTTCAACACTTTGCTGAACATCAGTGGCCAAAGATGAATTTCAGAGAGCAGCAGTGGTTCCCAGCATTTTCCCCCATCATGGATCAATTTCAAACAATACAATTTCCCCACAAATTAGTGTGAAAAATGAATTTATCCAGTCAAGATTGGTTTTTACCACCCGCTTCGGATGTTATCAACCATACGTAGCGGTCAGATTGCCCCTCCTGTACCTCCTAGGAGGTTTAAAGGTATGTTATCACCGTTACAATCGATGACAGCAGGCTCCGTCTTTAGCTACGTGGTTAGAGTAAAGGGTCTTGGGTTAGGTTTAGGGTCTTGGTTAGGTTTAGGCACAAGGGTGAGCTGGGGTTAGGTTTAGGGTTGGTCCTCTGGGTCAGGTTTAAGGTTAGGTTTAGGAAAAGGGTTACATAAGCTGAAAAAAAAAACTGCAACACTTCCGGGTTTATGGAAACACACTGCCTACTCACAGTGATTATAATGCTGATAATGTTCTTTTAAAGCTGCTATATGTAACTTTTCTAACCATATATTTTTTAAAGGGGACCACATATTCAATATTCACTTTTTAATGTTTTTTTTACTCAACTTTGGGTATTTACTTCATAAAAAAACAGTCCTAAGGCCAGAAAAATGCACCCAGTGGTTTATTTACTCTAAGTAGATTTATTTATCTTTGAAAAAAAAACAGTTCGTTTTGCACTTCCTGCGGTTTGTGACGTCACAAACCGCAGCCACAACCCACCTCAACCCTGAGTCCAGCCCCTCACCAGTGTGTGTGTGTGTGTGTGTGTTGGTTTATGTGTTATTAGCAGGACAGACTACGTACCTCATCATAGGACCCTCATCAATATGCATACCGCGAGAACCGATCAACAGAGGACGCCATCTCTTCCGTGGTCCACACTGCTCTCACCCACCTGGATCAGAAGGACTCATACGTGCGTCTGCTCTTTGTGGACTTCACATCTGCCTTCAACACCATGATCCCCCAAACTCTGATAGACAAACTATCTACACTTGGACTAAGCCCCTCCATTTGTAACTGGGTACTAGACTTCTTAACAGACAGACCACAGTCCGTGAAGATCCACAACTTCTCCTCCTCCACCATAACCCTCAGCACTGGCTCTCCTCAAGGATGTGTGCTGAGCCCTCTTCTGTTCACTCTGCTCACATATGATTGTACAGCCACACATCCAGGCTGTCATATTGTTAAGTTTGCAGATGATACAGCGGTGGTGGGATGCATCACAAACAATGATGAGTCCAGCTACAGACAGGAGGTGGAACACCTGGAGAGCTGGTGCAAAGAGAATAATCTTCACATGAATGTGAAGAAGACAAAGGAGATGATTGTGGACTTCAGAAGGAACAAACACACCCATGCCCCACTGAACATAGGTGGATCTGCAGTGGAGGTGGTCTCCAGCTACAAATACTTGGGTGTACACTTGAATGATAACCTCAGCTGGAGCAACAACACCACCAGCCTGATCAAGAAAGGTCATCAGAGACTCTACTTCCTCAGACGGCTGAGACGTGCTGGTCTGAGCAGCCCAGTTCTCACCTCGTTCTACAGGTGTGCAGTGGAGAGCGTCCTGTGCTCCAGCATCAACGTGTGGCATGGAGGCTGCACAGTTGCAGAGAGGAAAGCTCTACAGAGAGTGGTGAAGGCTGCACAGAAGTCTGTTGGAGTCAGTCTCCCCACCATCACAGACATTTACACCTCCAGATGCAGGAAAAGAGCCACCTGCATCATGAAAGACCTCACTCACCCAGCACACTCACTCTTTGCCCCACTCCCCTCAGGACGGAGGTTGAGGAGCATCAAATGTAGAACCACTAGACTGAGGAACAGCTTCTACCCTGAGGCTGTTAGACTCATGAATAAATAAAAATAAAATAAAAATAAACACTGCAAAATATCACATCATGCTGATGCTGATCTGTTTTCTTGTTGCTGTGTTCATCTGTGACCATCTGCTCATACAGACTCATGTTCGTGCTGCTGTTTATAATGATGTTTTTCCACTACATTAGGGCTTAGTGTATTACTAGTTGATGTTTTTCTTAGTTAATTCTAGATGTTATTACTGTTTTTCTCTTGCATTTGTTGTTGGATGTAACTGGGACCCCGTGTACATAATCTCGTTTTCATCACATGTACCACATGCGGTGCAAATGACAATAAAGACTCTCTGACTCTGACTCTCTCTGACTCTGTACCGCTAAACCTCATTGACAAACCCGTGTGTGTGTGTATGTGTGCGTGTGTGTGCCGGGCCCAGCGCGCGGCTGAGCGAGGGACAGAGATAACAAGACAGCCCCGCTGTGAGTGTGTGTGTGTGTATGTGTGTGTGTGTATGTGTGTGTGTGTGTGTGTGTGTGTCCGCGACCGCTCCGCTACCTCCAGCTCGCGCGCACAGGGAGAGGGAGGGAGACGCCAGGGAGGGAGTTGGACATTTATTACAGAGGAAAAATTAAAAATGACACGACAACTTGTACACGTCTGATCTGTCCCACAATAAATACGTCGCGCGGTCCAGTTACAGTTCATCTCAGCTCGGCTCTGGGTGGCAGTAACGTGAGTTCATCCTCGTCTGCCTTTGGAGGGCGGAGTTAATGTAAGCAGATCTTTGAAGGGCGTGCCACGAGATCTCATTATCATAAACCGGTCGTTCAAAACGAAAGTTAAAAATGGCAGAATTAAAAAGGGTATAATTGATTATCTAAGAATTATTTTGTGTATTAAAATTAATTAATATTGTCAAGATAGCACACAGACATAACATAATTTTTTTAAAGACCTATATGTGGTCCCC
Organism: Garcialebias charrua; assembly: GCA_038048925.1. Taxonomy (NCBI): domain Eukaryota; kingdom Metazoa; phylum Chordata; class Actinopteri; order Cyprinodontiformes; family Rivulidae; genus Garcialebias; species Garcialebias charrua. The sequence goes on along the minus strand of JBBPBX010048152.1, from coordinate 3,640 downwards.
TTTAACATATTTCTTCACTCTGTCACTACCTCCAGACAGACTGATGTTAGACAAGTAATATCTGAAAAAAACTATAGTCCCCTTGCTTCTCTAAAAGCATTTTATTTAACACAGTGACCTGCCGTTAACCAGCCAATAAAAACAGAGTTTTTAACCAGCCAATAAAAACAGAGCTTCTCACTTCTCATGCTCCTAACCCACGCCCCCTCCTGTCCCAGCCCCAGCGGCCGCGCATGTTCTCGTTCAAAGGATTGCAAAGCGATGCAAAACTGTTTTGTATGTGACACAAATGTATTAAATTCCCCTTCTTCATCCCTGATCTGGACTTTTCTTTTGTTTTTTTGCCAAAAGTCAAGTGATCGCTTCCTCCTCCGCTGAGTCCATGAATGAATTGAGGAAATGAATGAATTTGTCACGAGCGAATTAAACTCGGGTTCAACGTGGCTGCGCGAGGCTCTGCAGATTTCATGGTGTTCTGGTGTGCTGGACCAGCGCTCCATGTTTTTATTTTATTTTTTAGAACGTTTTATTAACATATAAACACAGAAATAGCAGCGGCTGACAGGACATGAAGTGGAGGCGGAGTTAAGGAAGCTGAGCTGAATTTCATGAGAGCGAGGGGGAGCAGAGCCATATATGGCTCTGAGGGGGAGGGACCAGAAACGTGTCTCTGGTCAAAAATTTTCTAAGTTCCAGCGTGTTCCAGAAATTACATAAAGCAGCTTTAAACATGCTAGGAGGTAGATTGTGACAGTTTCACCGCTACATATGGGGATGACAACAGTTGATAGTGCTCATTGTATGGACTGACAACATCAGAATCCGCTGTTTTTACTCATTGTCAGCCCTTAGGCTTGAAAGAACATGGAAATATGTCTGAAATATGTCTTGAATCAAACTCAGAAAAGAGGCTTGGATGGAAGTGGTGATTTTTCAAAAATATGACATTGCAGATAATTATCTAAAATAATTTTAAATATGTTTTTAAAAAAAGATCATTATCAAATGACCCATGGACCAATAGTGGTCCTTGTCATGGTAGTTCGAAACTCCTGAGCTAGACAAGAAAGTTAATTCTCAATAGTCCAGGTATCAAATCCGCTCATTCTCAATCAGTTCATCTGGACAGTTTCTTTTTAGCAGAAACGTTTCACCCTCACTCCAGAGGGCTTCCTCAGTCAGAGTAGTCCAAAGCACACTGAAGTTAACCCACCAAGTAAGCAACTTATGTGGACCAACCAGTTTGCTGTAGCCAAGATGGTTTCTGGGGGCGTGTCCCTCGTCGACTCCTCCCAGGCAGGCAGACATGTCCAAAGTGGTTCAAGACAAGAAAGTTAATTCTCAATAGTCCAGGTATCAAATCCGCTCATTCTCAATCAGTTCATCTGGACAGTTTCTTTTTAGCAGAAACGTTTCACCCTCACTCCAGAGGGCTTCCTCAGTCAGAGTAGTCCAAAGCACACTGAAGTTAACCCACCAAGTAAGCAACTTATGTGGACCAACCAGTTTGCTGTAGCCAAGATGGTTTCTGGGGGCGTGTCCCTCGTCGACTCCTCCCAGGCAGGCAGACATGTCCAAAGTGGTTCAAGACAAGAAAGTTAATTCTCAATAGTCCAGGTATCAAATCCGCTCATTCTCAATCAGTTCATCTGGACAGTTTCTTTTTAGCAGAAACGTTTCACCCTCACTCCAGAGGGCTTCCTCAGTCAGAGTAGTCCAAAGCACACTGAAGTTAACCCACCAAGTAAGCAACTTATGTGGACCAACCAGTTTGCTGTAGCCAAGATGGTTTCTGGGGGCGTGTCCCTCGTCGACTCCTCCCAGGCAGGCAGACATGTCCAAAGTGGTTCAAGACAAGAAAGTTAATTCTCAATAGTCCAGGTATCAAATCCGCTCATTCTCAATCAGTTCATCTGGACAGTTTCTTTTTAGCAGAAACGTTTCACCCTCACTCCAGAGGGCTTCCTCAGTCAGAGTAGTCCAAAGCACACTGAAGTTAACCCACCAAGTAAGCAACTTATGTGGACCAACCAGTTTGCTGTAGCCAAGATGGTTTCTGGGGGCGTGTCCCTCGTCGACTCCTCCCAGGCAGGCAGACATGTCCAAAGTGGTTCAAGACAAGAAAGTTAATTCTCAATAGTCCAGGTATCAAATCCGCTCATTCTCAATCAGTTCATCTGGACAGTTTCTTTTTAGCAGAAACGTTTCACCCTCACTCCAGAGGGCTTCCTCAGTCAGAGTAGTCCAAAGCACACTGAAGTTAACCCACCAAGTAAGCAACTTATGTGGACCAACCAGTTTGCTGTAGCCAAGATGGTTTCTGGGGGCGTGTCCCTCGTCGACTCCTCCCAGGCAGGCAGACATGTCCAAAGTGGTTCAAGACAAGAAAGTTAATTCTCAATAGTCCAGGTATCAAATCCGCTCATTCTCAATCAGTTCATCTGGACAGTTTCTTTTTAGCAGAAACGTTTCACCCTCACTCCAGAGGGCTTCCTCAGTCAGAGTAGTCCAAAGCACACTGAAGTTAACCCACCAAGTAAGCAACTTATGTGGACCAACCAGTTTGCTGTAGCCAAGATGGTTTCTGGGGGCGTGTCCCTCGTCGACTCCTCCCAGGCAGGCAGACATGTCCAAAGTGGTTCAAGACAAGAAAGTTAATTCTCAATAGTCCAGGTATCAAATCCGCTCATTCTCAATCAGTTCATCTGGACAGTTTCTTTTTAGCAGAAACGTTTCACCCTCACTCCAGAGGGCTTCCTCAGTCAGAGTAGTCCAAAGCACACTGAAGTTAACCCACCAAGTAAGCAACTTATGTGGACCAACCAGTTTGCTGTAGCCAAGATGGTTTCTGGGGGCGTGTCCCTCGTCGACTCCTCCCAGGCAGGCAGACATGTCCAAAGTGGTTCAAGACAAGAAAGTTAATTCTCAATAGTCCAGGTATCAAATCCGCTCATTCTCAATCAGTTCATCTGGACAGTTTCTTTTTAGCAGAAACGTTTCACCCTCACTCCAGAGGGCTTCCTCAGTCAGAGTAGTCCAAAGCACACTGAAGTTAACCCACCAAGTAAGCAACTTATGTGGACCAACCAGTTTGCTGTAGCCAAGATGGTTTCTGGGGGCGTGTCCCTCGTCGACTCCTCCCAGGCAGGCAGACATGTCCAAAGTGGTTCAAGACAAGAAAGTTAATTCTCAATAGTCCAGGTATCAAATCCGCTCATTCTCAATCAGTTCATCTGGACAGTTTCTTTTTAGCAAATCCGCTCATTCTCAATCAGTTCATCTGGACAGTTTCTTTTTTGTAGAAACGTTTCACCCTCACTCCAGAGGGCTTCGTCAGTCAGAGTAGTCCAAAGCACACTGAAGTTAACCCACCAAGTAAACAACTTAAGTGGACCAACCAGTTTGCTGTAGCCAAGATGGTTTCTGGGGGCTTGTCCCTCGTTGACTCCTCCCAGGCAGGCAGACATGTCCAAAGTGGTTCAAGACAAGAAAGTTCATTCTCAATAGTCCAGGTATCAAATCCGCTCATTCTCAATCAGTTCATCTGGACAGTTTCTTTTTTGTAGAAACGTTTCACCCTCACTCCAGAGGGCTTCGTCAGTCAGAGTAGTCCAAAGCACACTGAAGTTAACCCACCAAG
>JBBPBX010048150.1:0-18646 GCA_038048925.1 Garcialebias charrua | reverse complement strand
ATATATAGGATGGGCATTAATTCATTAAAAAATTATTTACATGTTATTTAGTTATTGTGTATATATATATATATTTTTTTTTTACTCTCTCCATAATATTAAAAGGTAAGAATTAAAAACCCATCCTCCCTCAAGGAACACAAAACCTGTTTAATACCCCAGAAGTCTCGAAACGAGCCAAGGTTGCTGGTGAGGGTGTAGAAAGCATGCTCTACTTTTAAACGGGCTGCAAGTAAGCCTTTAAAGCTCTCAACTACATCAGTCCATCCCCGACCTAACATCTGGTTCTTCCTGGTCAACCAAATAGCAAGTTTTGCAACCCCGAACAGAAAATTCATCAAGGTCAGGATTTTTTTCTTGCGTACAGTGTACTTTGGACCAAAGATGAACAGAGGTAGTGAAAATTCTTCCCCAAGAGCTACCACCCACCCTTCTAACACTCCAAAGAGACCCACCAACCTTTGAGAGAGAGAGAGAAAGAGAAAGACAGACAGACAGACAGATGCTTATGGCTTATGAAAATTGTCACGTGTGTTTGTTAGCTAACAGGTTGTAGAAACAGAGTACGGTAGTTTTCTTTATTTGTGTCTCCTAAAATAACGCTCCTTGTAAAAAAAGTCTAGCTTCGCGTCTGGTTGCCATAGTGAGAGAAATTGTACAGAATGTTGTCAATTGTTTTATGCTAGAGGCCCTTCCTGAAACAACCACTGTGCTACCACAGTCCTCTGTGTGGAGCAGAGGGCTGCCATCTAGGATACATGGGGGTTACATGGTGGTTACATGGGGGTTACATGGGGGTTACATGGTGGTTACATGGGGGTTACATGGGGGTTACATGGGGGTTAAGGACATTGTTCAAGTGCCTAGAGTAGGGCAAATGAGGGTGGAGGCAGGTGTGGGGGCCAAACCTTTTCCACTCAAATTTTGATCAGGGGTACGGTCGGGGGTTTGAACCGGGTGCCTTCTCTAACCACTGTGCCACCACTCCTCCACACAGAAACACAGTAATGTTCACACACTGATGCGTTGCTTGGTCCCAAACACAGTTGGACTGCAGCAAAAGGTTTTCCTCTTTGTGATCATTAGTGGCTGAACTGGACTGGAACAGTTGCTGCACGGTGCACAAGTGTTTGATGCATTGAAGTTCTGGTAGTGACCTTCTGGTTTGTCTGCAGGGCACGGAGCAGGCTCTTCACCGACTGCAGCATCACTTCCCTGAGCTGCAGGTTGTTGCAGTTAGTGGAAACTACTGCACAGACAAGAAACCAGCTGCCATCAACTGGATTGGTGGGAGGGGCAAGTCTGCTGTCTGCGAGGCCACCATCCCAGCAAAGGTGGTCCGGGAGGTAAGAAGAGTCTTCTAACCCTTCCATCTCTCAGTAGACACATGTCCATGGTCTCTCGTATTGTGACTTTTCTTAATATCTGACATCATAAAGGGAAAAAAATACTTAATGTAGATTCACTGCTGAGAAGCCCGGACAAGTGAGATGTGCAATACATGCACGTGATTGTCTCGTGTTTGCCTGTCAGGAGTCGAGTCGAAGCATTTTGTACATCAAGAGAGCAGACTGTGTAACAGCAGCTATGACAGTCAAGACTGAAGCAAATCAACGTGTCAATCCATCCAGTGTTTCCCCTACCATTATATAGGCGGGGCGCCCCGTCAACAGAACCGAGCGCCCCGCCTACCCAACACCTGTCGACACTGACGTAATGCTAAACTAGCAGCTCGCAATGCAGGTGCACTAGCTGAAAACCTAAAAGTAGCCTCTTCCCCCTCATGCTGAACACTCACACTGACACACACACACACACACTTGAAAACTGTCGGTACAAACAGCGCACGGCTCACGTCCTCCCGCACCAAGAAAAAAAAAACCTACAGGCAACGAGCGGCTGAGATGTTTGTGTCTCTCCTCTGCTCTGCTCCAAAGCTGCGCGCGGCTTTGTCCCCCTCCCCTTCCCCAAATCTGTCAGTATGTGCTGCGCAGCTTAAAGTCCATGACCCACCATGTTTTCAAATTGCATCGCCATTAATATTTATTAGTTTATTTAAAAATAATACAGGAGCGTTTATTTATATTGTAGAGAAATAATGCAAAATGTGTTATTTCATGATTTATAGCAGATTTTAGCAGAAGCTCCGGGAAGATCTGCCCCTCTCCAAATATGGGCATTCACATCACTAAAGATTCCGCCTTGGAGTTACAGGCGGAGTTTTAATAAGCCTTCATCAACTTCCATGACCGCTGCTCTAAGAGAGGAAAAAAAAAGAGAAGCGGTTGCTCACTGATGTCTGTCATATTCTGAGCAGCATCCACGTAGACATACTAGTTTAATTCGCTTGATCGCGACAAATTCATTCATTTCCGCATCGCCTTTTTATTCTCTCCCCTGACCAGACAGGTCGGGAGTAGAAAGGCAGCCGCAGCGCGGAGCTCAAGGCGCGCGGGCTTCCCCGTGCTCTCCCTGCTTCCCCGTGCTCCAGCAACAAGGCTGGACAGAACCGAGCCCCGGCACGAACTTCAAAGCTGACGCAGCGGAACGGGGAGCCAGGGAGAAGCCGCGCGGCTCGCTCCTCTCTGGGCAGAGGAGAGGAGAGCAGCCAGCAACAGTCGCAGCGGTGTTATATCTTATTAAAAAGGTCTATAAAATAAATAATAAATAAAAGCAGACCACTGGTCCAGTTGTACACAAAAATGCACCAGGAAATATGCAGTTTTACTCTCACTCTCATAAACCTCCATGGAAACTCACTCCTACCTTCTGCCTTGCTTTCTGGGTGGAGATCAATGTAACGAAAGGCATGACCCTTCGGGACTTTTCGGCCAGGTTTCCGGATTCATTCGGGAGTGGGTTGTTTTTTTTTTTTTTTTTTAACCCTCGCCTGGCCCAAATGCAAAAATGAAAATAAAATTCATAAAATACTACAGTAATTCTCCAATATGGTGAATTGTTACTGTCACGGTGGGTGTTGTCCTTTAAGGACGTGTCTCTGTCAGTCTCTACCAGAGTTCATGACCAGAGGTGAGGGGAGGAACGCTGACTGAGCGGGAAACAGAGAGCTTTGTCTTAAGGCCCCCGTATAGCTCTGCATACGGCCGTACGCAGCTGTACGCACATACTACACAGAGGCACAAGCGTATCCTCGCAGGGCATGTACGTGCAAAGCTCAAATTTTACCACCGCGTACGTAAACGCGTTGTCTCACAATAAACTGCCCGGCGCCGGACTGTTTTGTATGTGACACTGATATAATAAATTCCCCTTCTTCATCCCTGATCTGGACTTTTCTTTAGTTTTTTTGCCAAAAGTCAGGTGATCTCTTCCTCCTCTGTTGACTCCATGACTGAAATGATGAGGAAATGAACAAATTTGTCACGAGCAAATTAAACTCAGGTCCAGCGTGGCTGCAGGAGGTTCTACAGATTTCCTGGTGTTCTGGTCTGATGTGTGGGCTGCAGGACCAGCGCTCCCTGTTTTTTGTGTGTTTTTTTTAGAACTTTTTATTAACAACATATAAACACAGAACACCACTGCGGCTGCAGCTGTCAGCTCACACTTTTTTTTCCCCCACCTGACCTGTCAATCAATTCAGTAGGCGTGTCAGCAAATGACCAATCAGCGACCTCAATTTGTCCTGCAGGTAAACGCTCTGCGCTGCAGCTGCTCAAATGACGTCAAGAATTTGGAGCGAAAACGCGAGAATGAACGCTGAGCTGTGCGGGTGAACTGTCTGCGTACAGTACACGCGTACCGACACGCGTACTGTACGCAGACAGTTCACCCGCTATGGGGAGTCTTTACAGCTCAGCTCCCTCTTCACCACAATGGACCGGCTCAGAGTCCACAATACTGCAGACGCTGCACCAATCCATCTGTCAGTCTCACGCTCCATTCTTCTCTCACTCATGAACAAAACCCTGAGATACTTGAACTCCTCCACTTGAGGCAGAACCTCAACCCAGAGAGAACAATCCACACTTTTCTGACTGAGGGAAGTTCGTAACACTTTCATATGAAATGATCAATTGATGGGAATGAGAACAGACATTGTAGAACCAGTGTGTCAGTGACTTGTGTCTCATCTCTGTCCTGGTGGGTTAGGTTTTAAAGACATCAACGGAGGCTCTGGTCGATGTCAACATCCAGAAGAACCTGGTGGGCTCAGCCATGGCAGGAAGCATTGGTGGCTTTAATGCACATGCAGCCAACCTGGTGGCTGCCATCTACATCGCATGTGGACAGGTAAACTTATTAGTGTGGTTTGTTTCGCATGTTGTCAGTGAGCTTAAAGAATGAGACATGGAGGTGTGTTCTCCAGGATCCAGCTCAGTCTGTTGGCAGCAGTAACTGCATCACACTCATGGAGGCTTCAGGACCCACAGGGGAGGACCTGTACATCAGCTGCACTATGCCCTCCATTGAACTGGGTACTGTGGGAGGGGGCACCAACCTGCCCCCCCAGCAGGCCTGCCTCCAGGTACACACACACACGCACATATATACACGCACATATACTTACACACGGTGCTTCATTTGAAAAACAATGCCATAACGCAAATACTGTAGTGTGTGTGTGTGTGTGTGTGTGTGTGTGTGGGGGGGGGGTAAAGTGTTCTTTACTGGGTTGTAAAACATCTGCATTTACCCACTAAAGTAAACGCTTGATTCAACAACATTTTAGAGAGCAACGAGGGTTAGCTCAGCTCTCCCCCCCACCACTCCACCTGCTCCAGTATCTCCATGGTCACTGCATGTGCTTCAATTCTGGTTGTTTAGTTGTACAATGAAAATACTTTTTTAATGAAAGTAAATTGGACTGTCTTTTTGACATCTTGATAGCTATTATTTTTAAAAATTGCCACCATTATTTTGACAAGTACATCATATGATTACCCATCAAACATTTTTCTCATGTTTTTAATAAATAATCAACATTTTATTAATGACCCATTTAAACTGTAAAACTGATTTGCAATTTAGTTGTGGTGTTTCATTATATTTGAGTGTTTTTAATCAAATTGCCCATGACTGTACTTTCAGGGACGGAGGTTTTGTAAGGGTAGAAGCAGAATTAAAGGGGCAGCTCTAATGTGACATTAAGAAGCTCTTATCTTTTTTAGCTGATTTGACTTTGTTGCAGCCTTTTTTATGTGCTGGCTGTCTGGCTGCGAAGGCCATGTTAACTCTAAAAGTTAATCAGTTGTAGATTTACATTCACTTGTTACTTTTCGAAAGTTTAGTTAAAATCTGTTTAGTAGTTTAAAAGACATTTAGCCAAAGATACAAACAAACACATGCAGAAATATTATCTGGCAGTAAAAAAAGTAGGAAACCACTGATTTAAATTCTGACCCTCAGGATCATCAAGTCTATATGAAGTTAAAGTTACCGTTACACCTGCTCTTGTGAAGGAAGTCATATTTATGTGTACTTGCAGATGTTGGGTGTACAGGGAGCCTGTCAGACCTGTCCAGGAGAGAACGCTCGTCAGCTGGCCCGGATCGTGTGTGCCACAGTTCTGGCTGGAGAGCTGTCCCTGATGAGTGCACTGGCTGCGGGACACTTAGTCAAGAGTCACATGACACACAACAGGTCAATAAAAGCAGCGCAACACATGACACACCTAAATGTGATCTGATGATGACGCAAAACATCATCAGATTTTCACACAAGTCCTCAAAGTCGATCAAGAGAACCCAGTTAAACAAATGAGACAAAAATATGATACTTGTCCATTTATTCATTGAGGAAAATGATCCAGTGTTACATGTTTAACTAGCCTGATTAAAACCAGACCCTTGTCCTTCACTTTGCATTCGTACTAGGGTCTGGGACTTCTCCCATAGACAAACGATTTCTCCGATAGATTTTTGAATGGACCAATCAGAGAACAGAAGGCGGAGTTTTGTTAGTTTAGCTGGCGAGGTCCAGGCTATTCAGATAAATAGCTCAGAGTTAATAACTCAAAGGAGTTGTGTTAACCAAACAAACTCCTTTTTATTTACTCCAATTAAAAAAAAAAGTTAAATTAATTAAAAAAGTTAAATCCCCAGGTGGGACGCGAACCCGCTTCCTCGGGTCAAGATAAAAGAGTGTAAGAGCAGTGACGATCTCTTAAAGCTACAGCAGCTGACTGGATTTTTTGATGTCCACTTTACCTATATAGCAATCACTCCTAACATTCTAGCTGCACGTAGAACTTAGAGATTATTAGTTATATTTTAAAACCCTGGCTGCGTGCAAGAGTTAGACAATATTAGTTATATTTTAATGACATTCAGGTCACGCGGAAAGGTGGAAATGGGTGCGCGCTTCGTGTTATTTACGTCCTAACATAAGCTGAATTGTAATCAGTCATTAACAAAAATTTAACTCAGAAACACTAATTCAGCTAACAATTATTTTAGGGGTTTCTGTAGTTAAATATTAATGAAATCAGCTCGCGCTGAGGTTGTTGTTTGAATGAGTCCCGCCCCTGCTGCAAACAACGAATCAAATGTGAGCAGTACATGACGTCAAACTGGATCTGTGGGGCTCGGCCCGATAGAACCACGGTGGAGATGGTTCCAGAACAAGGGTGGAGCCGGGGAGAGCTGGGGAGGGCCGGCCAATGCGAAAACGGCTACTGTGTGTTTGCTGTGCTGGTTGCTTCTTGTAGCCTGCAGTGCAGCTCCGCAGTGCTGCAGCTTCTACCAGCTCCACTCCAACTGAGCCACACCATCATGCTGCCACACCATCATGCTGCCACACCATCATGCTGCTGCGCCACTTGAACCGGGAGGTTGTCTGGCCTGAAGTCTTTCGGCTCTATTCACATGTGGGGGTCTAGAGCTCTGTGGACCTGAAGTTTCTCCATCTTCATCATTTTCAGTATTTTGACTATTTGAACCGTGTCTTTATAAATTCATCTCACCATGGAATGATTAAGAGGCTCCAGTAACTAGACCTCTGCCACAAAAAACACAAGGAAATGTTTAATCATGATGCTCCTCCTGTTGTCCGGGATACAGCCTAAAACCTGTAACTCCCACTCCATGCACAGACTTTAAAAACATGTCAGGACTATCCTGATGCATGCTCAATAGTCCAGGTAAAAAAAAAAAGTTAAGTTAGGTCCTGTGTAGCCTGGCCCTCGCCTTCCTGCACAGCTCCGCTCAATTCTCATTTCCCTTCACTGCACAGTCTGGGACTTGTCCCATAGACAACGATTTCTCCGGTAGGTTTTGACCGGACCAATCAGAGAGCAGAAGGCGGAGTTTTGAACGACGTCGACTGACGTCGTCATTCAAAATGGCTGCCGCCACGAAGGAATTTTCAATAAAACAAGGTAAAAAACTATTATTTCTCTGCTGAGAAAAATATATTTCTTAGCTGACGTTATATCAGAAGTGTTCCTGAGCAATCAGAGAGCAGAAGGCGGAGTTTTGAACGATGTCGAGTGACGTCGTCATTCAAAATGGCTGCCGCCACGAAGGAATTTTCATCAAAACAAGGTAAAAAACTATTATTTCTCTGCTGATAAAAAATATATTTTATAGCTGACGTTATATCAGAAGTGTTCCTGAGCTTAACAGTTCCTAAATCAATTCACGAAATGGTCAAATCTGCTGGATTTAAATAGTTTCGGTTTGATATTTTCCAAACAGCCTCGGGTGCGCTACGAAAATAAATGATAAAAAATCGAATTTTATCTCAAATGTTTCATCTAGGCCAACAGTCAGTAAATTAAAGACATATAATTACACACTGGTGGCAGAAAAAATATCCACCGAGTGGTTTCTGAGCAATTTATCTGATAGCCTGGACCTCGCCAGGCTAAACTAACAAAACTCCGCCTTCTGTTCTCTGATTGGTCCATTCAAAAATCTAACGGAGAAATCGTTTGTCTATGGGAGAGATGCCAGACCCTAGTCCAAAGCGAAGTGAAGGACATGGGTCTGGTTCCAACCAGGCTAGGTCCTGTGGATGGATTCAAAAAATAAATTAATACAAAATTATATTAATTTTTATTTTTTGAATCCACCCAGAGGACATAAATAATTTTTTTAGATATCAGGATTACATTATTGTTGCATATAAATGCATGTAGCCTCCTTCGTAAAATTGATATGCTGAGGATTTGTGTTTGTTCAAATGATGCTGATATAACTGTTATTTCTGAAACTTGGTTATCTAAATCAATTTTGAATAAACGTGTCAATTTACAGATTTAATATTTATCGCTCTGATCGTCAAAGAACGGGAGGTGGTGTTGCAATTTATATCTGATCCATCCTGGATTCACAACTGGTGTCTGATAAAACAACCCCTAATCAATTTGAAATCTTGGCACTAAGCATTAGTTTGCATGGTGGCCAATCATTAACTGTTGTGGGATGTTATTGGACCCTGTCCGCAACATATGAGACCCTATTGTCATTAATGGAGTTTCTAACAAATGTACATTTTAATGAGATTGTCCTAGTAGGTGATTTTAATCTAGACTGTCAGTCTGTCTCCAGTGTCTGAGGAATGTAAAAAATGTTGTTTGTCATTCAATCTCAGTCAACAACTCCACTTGCCCAAATACTAAATGTCTAGGAAGACAGTCTATTTTAGATCTCTTTATATCAAATGTGCCTCATAAATTTTTTTTGTTTGTGTTTTTGTCGACGATATGAGTGATCACTATGTTGTTGGTGCCATTAGGGATACTAAATTGCCTCATTCCAAACTTAGATTAATCCTAAAAAGTAACATGAAACATTTTAGTTAACAGGCCTTCCTTTGGGACCAGTTCCATTTTGATTGGCATCGTATTTTACTAATTTATGATGTGAACCTTGCTTGGAACTATTTCACAGTAGTTTCATTCACTTTGTAAATAAACCTGCCCCTTTTTGCCAGTTCAAAATAAAAGGCTGAGACAGCCTCTGGTTTACTCCTGCGTTAGCTGATCTCTCCTGAGAGATCAGCTTTGGGCAACTGCAAAGCAGTCTGGTTCAGACACTGATTGGTTGCAATTTTGTCAGCTACTGAATCATGGTACAGCTTCCATTAAAGCTGCAAAACTTAATTACTTTTATCCCAGACCGCCAAAGATCTAAATAACCCTAAAAGATTCTGAAAAACTATCACACCACTTTCTGGCAGCTCCCATTCATCTGACCTGCCACCACAACTTCTTGTTAACCCTGTTTCTGTGTCAAATAAGCAACAGACATTTTGTTGCTTCTAGCTCCTTGTTTGTCACAGTTACTAATGGAAAACCAGCAACTTATCTTCAAGCCAAACAAATCAAATCTCTCCTACGTCAATTCTCAGTAAACCATACCTTCTCATTTTCACTCTTTTCTGTTAATGTGGTTAATAAACTGTTAAAAGGTCTAGACATTAGAACATTTGCAGGCCCTGATGACCTTCCTCCTTATTTCTTAAGGCTAACAGCACAAATCATAGGAGAACTGGTGTCTCACATCTTTAATCTGTCTATAAGCTAAAACATTGTTCCAAACACTTGGAAAACAGCTTTTGTTTTACCTTTACTGAAAGAAAGAGACCCCACTATACTGAACAACTATCACCCAATCTCTAAACTCTATATTCTTGCTAGGGTTTCAGAAAAATGGATAAATACTCAAGTCAAGAAGAAATTGGATTATTTTAACATCTTACTTCCTCATCAATCTGGTCTCAGGAAACAACACAGCACAATGTCTGCTTAGTTCATATATGTCAAACTCAAGGCCCGGGGGCCAAATGTGGCCCTCGCTGACGTCTTATCTGGCCCCCAAGATGTTATTTTAAATGTAAAATACTTGTATCACTTAAATTTTTTCAGTAATCATTGATTATGATGTCAAAAGTGCAACAGAGAACATCAAATGAGACCAGTCAAACTCTTGTTGAGGAACCTACAACCAAGAAAAGATGTTGGGTATCTAACTTGAGTTAATGTAGATTCTGAAACCGACCCTTTTAGTTTGAAACATGTTTAAATTTTAGCTCCCTTTCGTAGTGTTTGACCCCCCTGGCTTAGTTGAAGGTTTTTAATGATGTTGTTGAAGCATTGAATGCTAAGAACTATTTTACTGCATGTTACTTAGACCTGTCTAAAGCTTTTGATAACGTAGATCATGACATCTTATGCCATAAACTCTCAGAAATTGGTTTCTCAGATTACACTGTCGGTTGGTTTTCTAATTACCTCTCAGATTGGAGGCAGTGTGTTCAACATATGGTACTTCTTCCAGCTATGTAACTGTCAACAATGGTGGCTCAGTTTTAGGACCCACCCTCTTTACAATCTATTTCAATTAAATTCAGTTGATTTATGTATTAACCCTAATTACAGGATTCATCAAAAAGGAAAGTCTTAAGCTCAGTCTTCAAACTGGACAATGTGTCAGCCTCACAGACAGAAACTGGAAGTTGGTTCCACAAGAGAGGAGCCTGAGAACTGGAAGATCTTCCTCCATTCTGCTTTTGTAAACTCTAAGAACCATGAGTAAGCCAGTGGTCTGAGAGTGAAGTGCTCTGTTAGGAAAATATGGACCAATAAGATCTTTAATATAAGATGGAGCTAGGTTGTTGAGAGCTTTGTAGGTTAGAAGTAAGATTTTGAATTCTATTCTGAATTTGACAGGGAGCCAAAGGAGAGAAACTAAAACTGGAGAGATACGGTATAATTTCTCCTGTCAGCTTTCTTTAAAACTCTGGCAGTAGTATTTTGGATTAACTGAATACTTTTTAAAGAGGTTTGTGGACACCTAGATAGTAACCAAGAGCATATAGTTCAGTCTAGACGTGACAAATGCATGAACCAGTTTTTCTGCATCATTTTAGGATAAGATGTTTCTAATCTTAGTGATATTACTCAGGTGGAGGAAAGAGGTTTAGTTAAAAGACATGTCCTGATCGAAAATAACACCAAGATTTTTGTCTTTAGAACTTTAGTCTGGGTGTCTCAGGTCTATGGGGGCACTGGTCCTGGTTCAGCTTTAAGTTCTACCTTTCTGTCAAAAGTCTAGTATTTTGTACAATCTATCCACCTTATTCCTACGCCCCATGATGCCTTGCGCGAATTATGTGAACGACTTCCGCTGAAAGTCAGAACCGGCACTTTTGTTACACGCTAGCAACGCGCTAACCGGTTTTCGTCAGAGGTTTTAGGTCATAAAATATGTGGGAACATAAACTATCACAACTCAAATGTAGAGATATTGTTTTACCGCTACCTACAGCTGTTGAGGGGTGGGAGGACGACTTGAAGAAGTGGCCGAAAATAACGTACACTAGCATGTTTAGCTACTAGCATACTTAGCTACTTTGACAGTTGCTTCAGATGGCGAAGCGATGAGCAATCTGAAAAGCTCTGAAGCTTATTAGTATCTTCACAGTAACAAGGTTGGTCCTGTTATGTTAAGAGAGGTGGGACACTTTATTTAAACAAACATAAAGCCCAGTCTAAGCATTAAAACTCCACATCTCCAGGTCCAGCTAACAATGATGTTGCTTTGGACTTTTGAGCTGCAAGATGTTTATCTGGACACCAACTGAGCACCTGGAGCTTGACATTTCTTTTGACAAATACTTTACTGATTCACAAATGAAGCACCTTGAGAACTTTTAATAAAATACAGTAAATGAAAACAAATAATGAAATAGACAGGAAACGATCTTTAAAAACTTGATAATGACAAAAGTGACATTTAGATAGAAACAGTAGTTTAATCCAAAATTAACTGATATAGTGCACACAAAAACCTAACCTTGTAAGAAGGTTAACAGTCAACTATTGTACATAACAAATGAATCATTTTAGCAAATACTTTTCTAATGTAATATAGTTAACATTGCATCCTTTAAAAAACATGTTGAGTTGTGTTACGTTTACAGCAAGTACACCAGTACTGTACATGTTTGAGAAAAATGTTTACATTTAATGTCTTCTCACTTGAAATAAGCTGGCATCCTTTGCGTGTGAATGCTGGAACGATTACATTGACACCATAGCTCTTGCAGCAGGTCCCTCACTGTGAAACCACGATCACCCATCACCTCATCTCCAGCACGCAGATAGTCCAGAAACCCAGAGTTCTGTGTTATATACCTGTCACTGCATTTACCACCATAAGCATCTGAAATAAACATGATTATTCCAGAGGGAGAAACAGCCAATAAATATTTCACAGTGTTATTTGCATGTATGATTCACTTCTGGAGTCCAAGTTTTTAGCTTTCTGCAAAACATGTTGCTTTAATTGTTTCACGGGGCAACCATAGAATAAGGTTGTTGGTTTGTTCTGACATTATGTCAATCCACATTCCAACAGTCATGCTGCATGTGACTGGTGGTGTTGAGCAGCTCCACACTCTCATCAAGCCCATCTGAAAGTAAGAGTACAGTATACAAACTTTAGGGTTCATTTATGAACACACACACACACCTATATTATATATATATATATATATATATATATATATATATATATATATATACCTATATATATATATATATATATATATAAACACACACCTATATTATATATATATATAGATATATAGATAGATATGTATAAATCAAGAGTCAAGAGTCAAGAGTCATTTATTATTAACATTGCACCAATTTTCATCGATACAGCGTGATTATGTAATCACAGTCATCCAGGAGAGGGGTTGAGTGTGAAAAGCTGCTGCCTTATCAAAACACATGACATGACATGACATGACATGTCTTCACATGTTCTTCAGCGCGGCCTTCTCTCATCCGTCTCCAGATGAAGGTCAAAGGTGGGAAAACAGGGAAAGAAACCATGGGGGTCACAGCGTTGATATTAAAAAAAATGAATCACATTTTGTCTGCAAGACACCGCATGACCCAGTAAAAACCATATCATAAGCACATTTATGACAGTTACATGTTGCAGGTTGAAACCGAGGCAGGGAGGATTTGTCCATGAAACATTCCGGATGCCTCCGATAACGCGCATAGAAAAGTTCTCCGGGGGGGGGGGCAGACAAGACAACAACAGCTTTTTTCCACAGTAGCCACGTCTCAGGAGAGATTAGATATCCAGCCTTTTCCAAGGCTGTTTCCAAGGGAGCCAGATAAGAATTACAAATATTATTATTACATCAGGCACACTTTGTAATTTCAGCCGCCTTCAGTCTGTAAGGGCCATTCTGTTCATATGATCCAATTCGGGACTTTTTTCTCCCACTGATCCGACTCTGACCTCAGATGTTGACCACAGCGACCCGAGTCCTAAGTCCAAGGGTGACCAGCTCACCCTCTGGATAAGCTCTCAAACAGCTGAATTCTGATGTTGACCACAGCGAACAGAGTCCTAAAACCAAGGTTGATCTGTTCACCCCCCGAATAAGCTCGCACACAGCTGATTTCTCGAGGTCACAGCGCAGACCAGACGTCGGGTGCTCCAGGTGTAACCCACATCTAGTCTATGACATTTATTTTGGCGGGTCCACTTCCTGTGTTGCCCCAACTCTCTAACTTTTTTTAAGCCATGGGTCATAGTTCACTTCCTCTTTCTCCACTGTGGCTGTGGTGTGCTCCACTGGGCGTCTCCCAAACAAATTGCTGCACTCTTCAGATCAGCAAATTGCAACTCAAAATACATGGTGAGCTTGATATCTTATAGCAATATTGTTCATGTTTAAGACAACCATGTGATTGCTCATTGAAATGTTGTTTTACCAGAGTTACTGGTGGCTCTAATTCAACTAATTCAAACTCTTGTGGGATTCTGCCATTAATCACCACCAGGCTGTGCATTGAGGTTAAGTACTCCTCACTCAGTTGAAGAGGTAAAACAATTGTTTTTTTATATATTTATATAAAATGGAAGCTGAATTGTGGACACAGGTCTGGTATATGCACTCAGTTGTTGGTTGCATTACTTATGTTTTGTGTGTGTTTTAAGACTTTTTATATTGAAACTAAAATGACAATGAAGTTGGAATGCCTGTAAAATCAATTGAAAAGAATGTAGCTACACTTTTGTTTGAACTTAATATTGCGCAATATCTTACTTTTCTTTTTTTTCTCGGCTTGATTATTTTAGAAGACTTGATGTTAAATAATCATTTTTTTGATAAATGATTATTGAAAGTGCACTTTAAATTGATTGACTGGAAATATGATCACTTTAAATTGATTGACTGGAAATATGATCACTTTAAATTGATTGACTGGAAATATGATCACTTTAAATTGATTGACTGAAAATATGATCACTTTAAATTGATTGACTGGAAATATGATTCTGAATTACATTATTTCTAGTTAACTATACTTAAACCATGGTTGATTGACAATTACTTACAGTAAATGTTGATTTTGAATGATTATATATATCAAGATGTTTATTTTCTTTATATATCTGTACATGCTATATGACAGTTGGTTATTTTAATTGGAATGAAATTCTTAATGTGTATTTCTGACCTATAGGTCGGGTTTTTTTCTTTGGACCAGAATCTCCAACATGGATTTACAGATGGCGAGCTAGAACTATGGACTTGATAATGGACTTTGAAATGAGTACATGTATTTGGTGACTCAACTATTGTGACTCTTGTTGTTTTTGTCTTATTTTGGGTTTTTGTTTTTGTCTTATTTTGTGCACAATCACTTTAATATATATATACACCAAAACTGAAACCACGGCCTCCTGTTTTCATTCACACCTCAGGCTCTTTTAAAGGACACTCTTCTGATGCTGCTTTTGTAGCCGCAGTCAACTGCCTGGCCTTTAGGCGTTACAAATTTTGGCGAGCTAGCCAGGAGCCTGATACTGTGAATGTTTTGGTGAATGTATTGTGTGGTTGTTTGCATTGAAACATGGATTTCTTTAACAAAGTTGGTATCAATGTTGCTCATTCTGTTATCATAGGTGGAGTAACAAACACTCCAGCAGATGATGAAATTCTCAATCATTTACGCAGTTATGGTGAAATTAAAAAGTTTTTTCCTGTTACTGAACGTGAGAGTCCATTTTACAAAAACCTGGCCGTTGAGTTTATAAATGCTGCAGCTTTGGAACAGCTAAAACCGCTTTTACCATATACTTACTTATCTCGGGCTGCAGAGGATATTAAATTTGTTGTTAAATTACTTTTGAGTGAGTGCGCAGCTATAGCCACAGTGGGGACTACCTCACCCCCTGATTACCTTTCTGAATTAAGACACATCTCCCAGCAAAGTGGACAATCATTTGATGATGTTTTGAGAGGAGTGTTTGAGCAAATATGTGCACATTTTGGAATGGCAGCCACTGGAGGGCAGTCTGAAGAGGATGGTGAAGGGAGGGACACAGTTGAGATACTTGCCACTGACAGAGTGTCCAGTCTAACTCAGCCATCTGCTCTTCCCACACAGCAATCAGTTCAGTCTCCCACCGACCAGCAAGGACCTCAAACCCAGCCCAATCTTGCTACAAATGTGGGACCAAGAATTCCTCTCCCAGGTAATGATCTGAACCCTCCTGAGATACAAAGGGTTGTAGTTGAACACATTGTGCGCAGAGATGATGTGAACCTTCAACCCCCGTCTTCATTTAGATTACGTACTTTCTCAGGAAAACTTCCAAAACCACAGAATGAGGCTGATTATGAATCCTGGAGGTCCCAAATAGAACTTTTAAATGCAGATCCAAGTCTTGCACCCTTACATGTTACGAGGCGCATTTTGGAAGGTTTACTCCCACCTGCTGCTGACCTAGTGAAAGGGTTGGGACCAAATGCCCTGCCTGCAACATTTTTGCAGGTACTTGATTCTGCATATGCCACTGTTGAGGACGGAGAAGAGCTGTTCGCTAAATTTTTAAACACTCTTCAGGACCAAGGGGAACCTCCATCTTCATATCTGCAGAGACTCCAGCTGGCTCTCACTACAGTGGTGAGGCGTGGTGGGATTCCAGCAGTTGAAATGGACAAATATTTGCTAAAACAATTTTGTAGAGGTTGCTGGGATAACAGCATGATTAACAAGCTTCAACTAGAAAAGAAAAAAGACCAACCACCTCCCTTTTCAGAGCTTTTATTTACACTCCGAACAGAAGAAGACAAACAATTGGCAAAAGAGATGTTGATGAAAAAGCATATTCCTGCATTCAAGCACCGTGCTAACTTGCAAACTCACACTACTAGTGAATGTTCATGTGGCCACTCTTCAGACTCTGGTGCTATTGAAGATTTGAGGAAGCAAATGCTGAAGCTACAGAGTCAGATGTCAGCACTGTTATCCAAAGACTCCAAGTCTGCTAAGTCAGAAATCCAGCTGAAAAACAAGAAACCAAACCCAGGTCAAACAAGTAATAGGCCAAAACCCTGGTTCTGTTTCAAGTGTGGAGAGGATGGCCATATTGCTCCCAACTGTTCCAATCAATCCCACCCCAGCCTGGTTGAAGAAAAACGCCGCCAGCTTAAACACAAACAGCAGTCCTGGGAAAATAAGAAGCCATCAAACTAGAAGCAGTTCTTACTGAGGGACAAGTGAGAGCTGCAACCAATGAATGTTCCCACACTAAGTATTCATCTTCACATTTCCCACTACCAAAAGGATTAGTGGGCATGAGAAGTACAGGTGAGGTCAAGATTAAAGGGACCAATTTCCATTGCCTTTTTGACACAGGTTCCCAAGTCACCACAGTTTCACATTCTTTTTATAACACCCACCTGTCTGACCATAAAATAAAGCCATTAAATGATCTTTTGAAGGTAGAAGGTGCAAATGGACAGAGAGTGCCTTACATTGGATATGTAGAGCTCTGTTTGACCTTCCCACCTGAGTTTGTAGGTGAAGAGATGGACATCCACACCTTGGCCTTGGTCGTCCCAGACCTGCAATCATCACAGCCCCCTGTTCTGATTGGCACCAACACCCTGGATGTTGTGTATGACCAGTGTTGTCAGTCACAGTCTGGGTTCTGTCCTGTACCTTCAGGATATAGAACAGTGCATAAGATTTTGGAGATAAGGCACAAGTTAACAACTGATGACTATCATGGCATTCTCAAAATGCAGTCCACCATCCCACAGATCATTTCTGCTGGGAAGACTGTTGTGTTGGATGCTCATGTCATATGCCCATTTCTGCAAGGTGAGAAAGAAGTAATTATTCAGCACCCAACCTCCTTCTCTCTGCCTGGTGGGTTGATAGTAAAATCCAGCCTTATTGACCTACCTCCTGTCCAACCTGCTTTACTACCAGTGGTGATCACCAATGAATCTGACCATGAAATTGTGATTCCAGCCAGAGCAGCCATAGCTGAAGTCAGTACCATCCAGACCATTCTCCATAAAGAGCAGTGTGTGCAACAACCCTCCCAAAATACAGAATCAAACCCAACCAAGTTGAACTACAACTTTGGAGACTCACCGCTCTCAACTGAATGGAAGCAACGTATAACAACCATGCTGGACAGTATGTCAGAAGTCTTTGCAAAGCATGATCTTGATTTTGGTTGTACAGACAAGGTCAAGCATGAGATCAAGCTGTCAGATCCCACTGCTTTTAAACAACGACCAAGACCTATCCACCCTCGAGATGTGGATGCTGTTCGAAAGCATATTCAAGAATTGTTGCAATCTGGTGTTGTACGTGAATCAAACTCACCCTTTGCTTCCCCCATAGTTGTAGTGCGGAAGAAAAACGGTGCAGTACGGCTCTGTATCGATTATAGGAAGTTGAATGCACAGACCATCCGGGATGCATATGCATTACCGAAGTTGGAAGACACATTTTCAGCACTGTCTGGCTCCACATGGTTCTCCACATTGGATTTAAAATCTGGTTACTACCAGATTGAGATGAATGAACCAGACAAGAATAAAACGGCATTTGTCTGTCCACTTGGATTTTATGAATTCAACCGCATGCCTCAAGGAGTAACAAATGCTCCAAGCACTTTTCAACGTCTCATGGAGCGGTGCATGGGAGACATGAATTTAAAAGAAGTGCTTGTCTTCATTGATGACTTGATAGTGTTTGCACCAACTCTGGAGGAACATGAACACCGACTGATGAAAGTTCTTCAACGCCTGAAAGAGTTTGGGCTGAAGCTATCAACTGAAAAATGTCTTCTCTTCCAGACATCAGTTCGCTACCTTGGGCATGTAGTATCAAGTGATGGAGTGGAGACTGACCCAGACAAAATTTCCACATTGACATCTTGGCCAGTTCCTGAAAATCTCAAAGAGCTCAGATCGTTCCTTGGTTTTGCAGGGTATTATCGACGGTTTGTGAAAGGGTACTCTTCAATCGTCAGACCTCTCAATGAGTTAACGGCTGGATATCCTCCCAGTCAGAAAAGGTCAAACCAAAAGGGGAAGTTACAACATTATCTTAACCCCAAAGAACCTTTTGTTTCCCGTTGGACGCCAGCTTGCCAGCAGGCCTTTGAAGAGGTTATACAGAAGCTCAGTACAGCCCCAGTTCTTGCCTTTGCAAACCCAGATAAACCCTACATCGTGCACACAGATGCCAGCTCTATTGGTCTTGGTGCAGTCTTATACCAAGACTTTGATGGACAGACCAGGGTGATTGCATATGCCAGCAGAGGTCTCTCACACAGTGAACGCCGGTATCCTGCCCATAAACTTGAGTTTTTGGCTCTCAAATGGGCAGTTACAGAGA